>SJYQ01002060.1:89236-119159 GCA_006410935.1 Redunca redunca
GCCCCCAATCCCTCCCAGCATCAGAGTCTTTTCCAATGAGTCAACTCTTTGCATGAGGTGGCCAAAGTACTGGAGTTTCAGCTTTAGCATCATTCCTTCCAAAGAAATCCCAGGGCTGATCTCCTTCAGAATGGACTGGTTGGATCTCCTTGCAGTCCAAGGGACTCTCTAGAGTCTCCTTCAACACCACAGTTCAAACGCATCAATTCTTCGGCGCTCAGCCTTCTTCACAGTCCAACTCTCACATCCATACATGACCACAGGAAAAACCATAGCCTTGACTAGACGGACCTTAGTCGGCAAAGTAATGTCTCTGCTTTTGAATATGCTATCTAGGTTGGTCATAACTTTTCTTCCAAGGAGTAAGCGTCTTTTAATTTATAGTAGGATATATATATTAATCCCAAATTCCTCATTTATTCTCCTTTCTCCCAACACATATTTTTTAAACACTGAGATTTAGTCACTCCCTTACTGATAAATATTGTTTTTTTCTCTTTTTTATAAAGAAACTCTGCTACAGTAATTACTCTTGCAGACATCCTTGTGCCTGTTATGAGAGTGTTTCTTTAGGACACAGATAACTATAAACGGTATCGCTAAACCACAGACTAGATGCATGTCTAAATGTAATAGATTCTACCAAATTACCCTTCCAAAATGTTGTGCCAGCTTACCCTGCTCCCCCAATAATGTCTGTGATTTTTTTCATTATTGAGCTACTTCTGCATTCTTAGGAAAAAAACTTTACTCATTATATTGTTCTTCTGATGGAATATTACTTTTTATGATTCTTAGGACTATATTTGTACCCGAGATGGCAGTAGATTTCTGCTACAAGTTTTATACCAAGATCATGTGAGTCGTGTACACACTGCTGTACTTAAAACGGATAAGCGACAAGGACCTGCTGTAGGGCACGAGGAACTCTACTCAGTGTCATGTGGTGGGCTGGATGGGCGCGTAGTTCGGGGAGAATGGATACATGTATATGTATGGCTGATTGCCTTCATTCTTCAGCTGAAACTATCACAGCGCTGTTTGTTAATCAAATCTACCCCAATAGAAAGTAAAAAGTTAAAAAATATATATATATATGAATGAACCCCCAAAAAATAGATTATGCTAGTCTAATAAAATTAAGTGAGATACTCTCCATCTTTTTCAGTGCTCTGGAACAGTCTAAATCCCATGGTAGTTATACGCTCCATGGAGTTCTAATGGAATTAGCTGATAAAATCTAGGCACATCTTGGGAGTGTTTTGACAAGTTTTAAAATTTCTTCTATGGTTGTGAGCATATTTATACCTTCTTCATCCTTGATAAATGTTGATATTTTATGTGTTGTTATAAAATCATTCATTTTACCCAGATTTTACAACTCTTAGCTCCAAGTTCAACATAATAATCTCCATATAAAACCTGTGAAGCTGTCCTTTGTCTGTGGTTGTATTGCTTTCCTCATTCCATACTTTTCATTTTTTCCTTTTTTTCTTGATTAGCTTGGCAACAGTTTTTTCTATTTTTCTTGTATTTTAAACAAATAACTCTGACTTACCTTACTTCTCTTTTCTAAAAGCTATTCTGTTCTAATCTTGATCAGTTCTTACTTCCTACTTTTCTTAGTCATATTTTCTTGGCTCTCTTCTGAACTTCTAGTTGAGCAGTTTATTTATGTTCTTTTTAAACTTATTTAATTATAAAAGCTTTAAAACTCCTAATTGTTTTATGTGCACGGCCTTGACCTTGTTGCTTATGTAATGTTCTTGTTATCATTGTTTTCTAAACAATCTGTAATTGCAGTTTTGTTTTCTCTTTGATCTGAAAGTTATGTAGGAGTGTGCTGGAGTTTTTTCTTTCTTTTTAAGGTTTTGGCACTCACACATACTTTCTCTGTATTTTGGTCCAAGATTGTAGCCTGGGTGATTTCTTCTTCTTGGAATATGTTAAAATTTTTCTTGTGGCCTAATAGCTGATCACTCTTAGCAAATGCTCCATGGGCTTAGAATAGAGAGTAGATTCTCTGCAGGGAACAAAGTGTGACACATATCTGTAGTTGGGAAAATATTTTGATACAACCTAATTCAAGTAAGTCCACTAAATTGCCAAATGGAATTTTTAACTCACAGCAAAGTAGTTTTTTTTTTTTTTTTATTGCCAAGGTTGGGCTTTGTGAAGCTCTCAGAAGAAGGAGAAGGAGGAAGAGGAGGAGTAGGAAAGGGAATAAAGGAAGTTAGGTTGCTCAGAATTCCAGAAACTAGGGCTTAAATATAAAGAGCCAGTTCTAGAGGACTAGCTTACTATAGAGATTCATGCTGTGGACCCTCAGTTCAGTTTAGTTCAGTCGCTCAGTCATGTCCGACTCTTTGCAACCCCATGGACTACAGCACACCAGGCTTTCCTGTCCATCACCAGTTCACATGGCTTGCTCAAAATCATGTCCATTGAGTCAGTGATGCCATCCAACCATCTCATCCTCTGTTGTCCCTTTCTCCTCCTGCCTTCAATCTTTCCCAGCATCAGGGTCTTTTCAAATGAGTCAGTTCTTCACATCAGGTGGCCAAAGTATTGGAGTTTCAGCTTCAGCATCAGTCTTTCCAATGATTCAGGACTGATTTCCTTTAGATTGGACTGGTTAGATCTCCTTGCAGTCCAAGGGACTCTCAAGAGTCTTCTCCAACACCACAGTTCAAAAGCATCAATTCTTCAGTGCTCAGCTTTCTTTATAGTTCAACTCTCTATCCGTACATGACTACTGGAAAAACCATAGTTTTGATTCAGTTCAGTTCAGTTGCTCAGTCATGTCCGACTCTTGGTGACCCCATGAATCGCAGCACGCCAGGCCTCCCTGTCCATCACCAACTCCCGGAGTTCACTCAGACTCACATCCATCGAGTTGGTGATGCCATCCAAAGAACATCAGAAAAACCATAGCCTTGACTAGACGGACCTTTGTTGTCTCTGCTTTTGAATATGCTATCTAGGTTGGTCATAACTTTTCTTCCAAGGAGTAAGCGTCTTTTAATTTCATGGCTGCAATCACCATCTGCAGTGATTTTGGAGCCCCCCAAAATAAAGTCTGACACTGTTTCCACTGTTTCCCCATCTATTTCCCATGGAGTGATGGGACCAGATGCCATGATCTTCGTTTTCTGAATGTTGGGCTTTAAGCCAACTTTTTCACTCTCCTCTTTCACTTTCATCAAGAGGCTTTTTAGTTCCTCTTCACTTTCTGCCATAAAGGTGGTGTCATCTGCATATCTGAGGTTATTGATATTTCTCCTGGTAATCTTGATTCCAGCTTGTGCTTCTTCCAGCCCAGCATTTCTCATGATGTACTCTGCATAGAAGTTAAATAAGCAGAGTGACAATATAAGCCTTGACGCACTCCTTTTCCTATTTGGAACCAGTCTGTTGTTGCATGTCCAGTTCTAACTGTTGCTTCCTGACCTGCATACAGATTTCTCAAGAGGCAGGTTAGGTGGTCTGGTATTCCCATCTCTCTCAGAATTTTCCAGTGTATTGTGATCCACACAGTCAAAGGCTTTGGCATAGTCAATAAAGCAGAAATAGATGTTTTTCTGGAACTCTGTTGCTTTTTCCATGATCCAGCAGATGTTGGCAATTCGATCTCTGGTTCCTCTGCCTTTTCTAAAACCAGCTTGAACATCTGGAAGTTCACGGTTCATGTATTGCTGAAGCCTGGCTTGGAGAATTTTTAAAATGTAACTGAAATTTCACATTCCCTTCATTCTACATGTAAATTACACACAATAGAGATGTTAGTAACACCTGTGACTATCACTAAGTGAAATCACAGGTATCTTTATGCCATATTACAGTTACATGGTAGATATCTTAAAATATCATCATTGCTTTAACACTATTGTGGTCAGTAGATCTGCTACTGGTTCTCAATATCTCCTGTGTTAGTAAAGAAGCACTTTTGGTACCATATTATATTTTAAATATTTTGATAGCTAGACTTAATATAACACTACGTTTTTTAATTAATTCACTCATTTATTTTGAAATATAGATGATTGACAATGTTGTGTTAGTTTCTGGTGTACATCAAAGTGATTCATTTATATATACATTATATATATATTCTTTTTCATATTTTTTCAATTATGATTTATTATAGGCTATCGAATATAGTTCCCTGTGCTATACAGTATATACATATTTTCTTTTATATAGTAGCTTGCATCTGCTAATCACAAACTCCTAATTTACTATGTTTTACCCACTCCAGTGATCTGGCCTAGAGAATTTCATGGGCTGTATAGTCCATGGAGTCCTAAAGAGTCAGACATGACTGAGCGCCTTTCACTTTCACTTTTCACTTAAGCATTTCAAAATCTATTGTGCAAAGGAGTCCAGAGGTTTCACTGGATTGCCAAAAGGATCCGTGGATCGGATAAGATCAAGACCTCCTGCTCAAGAGTGTGCAAGAGTATTCGTGCAAACAGCTTTCCAGTATCCTTTAAAGTCAAAGTTCTGTTTCTTCTGCCCCCTCCCCCCGGCCTAACTTCTTCCCCCACCCCACGACACAGTTTTGGGGGGCCCTAGATTGTCCTGGTAGCTGCTCAGAGGCTCGGGGAGAGCCAAGGGGGTACATGCAGAGCTCACTAGGGCCTGAGCCAGGTGGTGCCCCAGGGATGGGAACACCGGGGAAACGCGTTCATATCTGATTCCTCCATTTCACATCCAGTCACAGTACACGCCTGAACTGTGTGGACGCCCTTCCGGATGACATGTGGGCATGAAAGCTGCCTTCAGTTCTAGCTTCATTTTCCCTCCCAGCAGCTCAGGGTTTTCGCCTGATCAGACAAGCTTCTGCAATGAGGTGTGCAAGAATTGCTTTCTTCCTTGGCAAACACTCACAGCTTCTCCCTGCTTGGTTCCAGGAGTTGCTAATAAGTGCTCTTCACTGGGACCTGATTTGCATACCTTATGGATTATTTGTGGTTTGTAGCTAATGGGGATCAAAGCTTGTACAGATAACCCCACCGCACCTACCCCACAGGACTCTGGACTGCCCCAGTCTGCACCTCCATGCTTGGAATAAACAGGGTTCTCAAGCTGGGGCCAGGATGCCCCTGGAGATGAGATCGACACACTTCCTCCTGCTCCTGCCTGACACAAAGGAAGCCCTTCCCCTGGGCATGTTTGGGAGGGTGGCTGCCTGACGCAGGGTGCTGTGTGAGTTAGGCCACTGTAGGAGATTTCTGCTGGCACCCCTGCCCCCAAGCGATGCAATCACAAGCATGCTGGCATTAGAATTCCGGAGAGGTTTTCTTGGTTTTGTTCAGGGTTTTTTCCCCCTTCTTCTTCAAATCACAGCCTTTAAGTGTTCTTTGTGTTTATAATTAGCCATAAGCCCTGGGATGGCCCCGCTGGCATCACCGTGCAGGTCCGCCCGTCCCCCCAGCTTGCCCAAGGGCTGTTAATTAGCCCTGCAAAGATCAGCGAGCTTGATTGGCAGCAGCTTTTGCAGAAAGGCTTCCAGCCCTCGGCGCAACAAAGGAAACCGGCTTCGCATCTTGGCATTAGACCTGTCATCTGGATTCTTTGCATTTTCCCTCTGCTGCTGCTGAGAATTTCATGGATGCATTTATTTATTTTGAAATGTTAGCACCGATGTTTTGGTAGAAATTTGTAAATCTTGCAGTTGAGAGAGAATGTCATGTTTGAGATTTGTCACAACTCTAAGAAGCGATAGAATGAGGGCAGGACGAGTCTTTGTAGATGAAGAATAGGGTTAACAGTTTGGGAAACTATCACCAGGGCTAAACAAAGACGTACCCAATGACCCAGCAATTCCACTCCCCAGTAATTCCCACAGAAGCGTGGTGTATGTATGTTTCCCCCCGCAAAAGTACTAAGATATGCCCAGCTGCCCTGCTACAATAGACACAAACTGGACTCTGCCCAAACGCCCATCAACAGTATCATGATTTTTAAATCGTGGTGTATTCACACAATGGAACACTGCACAGCAGTGAGAATATGAACTACAATTACACTCAACAATATGGATGAATCTCAGAAGGGCAATCTGAGTGAGAGAAGATAAAAGAAAGTATTCTGTTTATATGAGGAATGTGTTTAGTCGCTCAGTCCTGTCTGACTCTCTGCAACCCCGTGGACTGTAGCCTACCCGGCTCCTCTGGCCATAGGATTCCCCGGGTAAGAATACTGGAGTGGGTTGCCATGCCCTCCTCCAGGGGATCTTCCTGACCCAGGTCTCTTGCATCTCCTTCATTGGCAGGCAGATTCTTTATCACGGAGCCACCTCAGTGGCTGAGCACTTCTTCTAAGTGGAAACCCTATGTAAGGAATAAAAATCAGTAAAAACTAAACAGTGTTATTAATCCAAACAGTGGTTAACTCTGGGGGAGAAGAAGCATTAGTTAGAATAGAACATTAGAACAGAACGGCTTCCTGGGTGTTGGTGATGTTCTGTTTCTTCATCTGTGGGTTGGTTATGGGAGAATGCATGTGCTGTGCTCTGCTCAGTCATTCAGTCGTTTGTGACCCCATGGACTGTAATCTGCCAGACTCCTCTGCCCATGGGGATTCTCCAGGCAAGAATATTGGAGTGGGTAGCCCATCACTCCTCCAGGGGATCTTCCCAACCCTGGGATTGAAGCTGGCTTCCCTGGTGGCTCAGACAGTAAAGAATCTGCCTGCAGTGCAGGAGAGGGTTTGGGAAGATCCCAAGCAGGAAGGAAGGCATGGTTATGGGAGAATGTTTAGTGAATGAAAACGTATTGAGTTGTAAATTGGTATGTGTACTTTTCTACACGAATATTGTACTTTAGTCAATAGTTAAAAAAAAAAATGAGGCTAAATTGAGGTTACCTCTTCAGCAGGAAAGTTTGTGGAGTAGTAATTAGAAGAGACAGGGTTAATTTTATCTCCCAAACCAGGCCTGGGATGTGATGCCTGAGACCTGTCTTGAGGCCTGGGGTCCCTCGGCCATGGATGGTGGCCTGAGAGCTGGAGGTGTCATCCTGGCTGGGTCTCAGGCAAGAGGTCCTATGAGAGCAGGTAGATGGCCTGAGGAATCATAGCTGAGAGGGGAGAGGGGCTGGAACCACAGGGGATGTGACGATGTGCAGGGTTTACGAATTCACCCCCAAGGCTCCCTATGCACCGTGGCTACACTGGGGATGTCCTCAAGTCCCATGAAACCTTCTGAGGGTTTATAAAAATGACTCCAAAATGCAAAACAGAAAATTATATTCTCAAAATCAATTCATGTTTAATTGAATATCTACAAAATATAACATAGGTCAAGCAATTCAGTGTTTCTCAAACATTAATAAGATCCCCCAAATCTGAGGATCTTGTCTGCATACAGGTTCTGATTCTGTAGATCTGGGCTAGAGCCTGAGATTCTGCATTCTCACAGGTGCCCAAGTGATGCCTATGTTTCCAGTCCATGCAGGCTGCTTTGAACTACAAAGAAATAGTTAACTGCAGCTCAATTCAGTTCTTACACAGCTATAACAGATACCTAAAATGTAAGATGAATATTTTATTTTTACAAAACTCAAAATTACATTTTATCATGGTAAGCCATACATAACATAAAATTTAGCATTTTAACCAGTTTTAAATACACAGTTCAGTAGTATATTTAATAAGTACATTTACATTATTTTGCAACCATCATCACTCCCCACCTCCAGAATCTTTTCATCTTCCCAAACTGAAAAACTTGGTACCCATTAAACAATCACTCCCATCCCTTCCTCTCTCCAGTCTCTGATAAGCACTGCTCTACTTTCTATCTCTATGAATCTGACTACCCTAGGCACCTCATATAAGTGGAATCATGCACTATTTGTCCACTTGTGAGTGGCTTATTTCATTCAGCATAATGTCTTCAGATTCATCCGTGTTATAGCATGGATCAGAATTTCCTTCCTTTTTTAGACTGAACAATATATTCCATTGTATGTATAGACCACATTTTGTTTATCTGTTCATCCATCGAAGGACGTCCGGGTTGGTTCCACCTTTTAGCTGCTATGAACAACGCCACTTAGCACATGGATGGGCCAATCATGTCACTACTTTCAAATCTCTCAGATATAGATACAGAAGTGGAATTGCTAGTATTCCTGTGTTTGATTTTCTGAAGATCGAAAATACTAATTATTTAAAAACTCATTGGAGACTGTCATTTTGATGACCCAGATGGTCACATGTCCCAGTGCTTATGCCCTGCGTAGGTCTCTCCCACATTAACTGTGGGCCAGGCAGAGTCGGACATGACTGAGCAACTGACCAACAAGGTCTGTCACTGCTTTGACTAGCAAAATACAGAGAAAGCAATGTTGTGCCAATTCCACAACTAGATTTTAATTGATCTGAAAGCTTCTGCTTCTTCCCTCTTGGAAGGCTTACTCTCGGAACAGTCCTGCTAGAACTCAGCCACCATGCTGCGGGCCAGGCCAAGTGGCCATCTAGGGAAGCCTGCACGGAGAAGAACCAGGTACCCCAGGTGACGGTCCAGCTGGGCTCCCAGTCAAGTGCCAACGGACTCAGACGGCCAGGGATCCCAGACATTTTAACCTCAGCTGAGTTCCTGGTCAGTGCTCCAGATGATTACAATTGCCCACCGACCCAGCTAACCGTACTTGGAGAAGAACCACCCCGTGAAAGACAATGAGTTGTTTTAAGCCACTAAGTTTTGAGGTGATTTGTTATCCAGCATTAGCTAGCTGAAACAATCCTTTCAAATGTTTTGAAACAAGAGCAAAATACATTATACCTAATGTAAGATTGGTTAGAATTTAAGATATTTGATACAGAGTGAAATAGGCCCAGAGTCTTCAAAGATCTTAAATATCTCAGGCACTAACCAGAAAATTGTTACTGTTGTTCAGTCGCAAAGTCATGTTTGACTCTTTGTGACCCGATGGCCTGCAGAATGAGGCTTCCCTGTCTTTCACTACCTCCCAGAGTTTGCTCAAATTCATGTCCATTGAGTCAGCGATGCTATCTAACCATCTCATCCTCTGCTGCCTTCTTCTCCTTTCGTCTTCCATCTTTCCCAGCATCAGGATCTTTTCCAATGAGTCCACTCTTCACCTCAGGTGACCAAAGTATTGGAGCTTCAGTTTCATCATCAATCCATCCAATGAAAATTCAGGGTTGATATCCTTTAGGATTGACCAGTTTGATCTCCTTGCTGTCCAAGGGAATCTCAAAAGTCTACTCCAGGACCACAATTTGAAAGCATCAATTCTTCAGCACTCAGCCTTTTTATGGTCCAACTCTCACATCCATACACGACTATTGGAAAAACCATAGCTTTGACTAGCTGGACCTTTATTGGCAAAATGATGTCTCTGCTTTTTAATATGCTGTCTAGATTTGTCATAGCTTTCCTTTCAAGAAGCAAGCATCTTCTAATTTCAAGGCTGCGGTCACCATCCACAGTGATTCTGGAGCCCAAGATAATAAAATCTATCACTGCTTCCACTTTTCCCCTTCTATTTGCCATGAAGCAATGGGACCAGATGCTATGATCTTAGTTTTTTTAACATTGGGTTTTAAGCCAGCTTTTTCACTTCCCTCTTTCACCCTCATCAAAAGGCTCTTAGTTCCTCTTCACTTTCTGCTATTAGAGTGCTATCATCTGCATATCTGAGATTGTTGATACTTCTCCTGGCTATATTGATTCCAGCTTGTGATTCCATCTAGCCCGACATATCAGATGATGTACTCTGCATTTCTGGAGGAGGGCATGGCAACCCACTTCTATATTCTTTCCTGGAGAATCCCCGTGGACAGAGGAGCCTGGTGGGCTACAGTTCATGGGGTCCCAAAGAGTCGGACATGACTGAAGCAACTGAGCATGCACGCATGCACTCTGCACAAAAGTTAAATAAGCAGGGTGACAATATACAGCCTTGTCATACTCCTTTTCCAACTTTGAACCAGTCAGTTGTTTCATGTAAGCTTCTATTTGCTGCTTCTTGATCTGCATACAGGTTTCTCAGGAGACAGATAAGGTGATCTGGTATTCCTTTCTCTTTAAGAATATCCCACAACTTGTTGTGATCCACACAGTCAAAGCCATAGTATAGTCAATGAAGCAGATGTTTTTCTGGAATTCCGTTGCTTTCTCTGTGATGCAATGAATGTTAGTAATTTGATCTCTGGTTCATCTTCCTTTTCTAAATCCAGCTTGTACATCTGGAAGTTCTTGGTTCACATACTGCTGAAGCCTAGATTGGAGGACTTTGAACACCACTTTGTTAGCATGCAAAATGAGTGCAATTGAATGGTAGTTTGAACATTCTTTGAACTTGCCCTTCTTTGGCTTTAATGAAAACTGACTTTTTCCAGTCCTGTGGCCACTACTGAGTTTTCCAGATTTACTGACATATTGTGTGCAGCACTTTCACAGCATCGTCTTTCAGGATTTGAAATAGATCAGCTGGAATTCCATCTCCTCCACTAGCTTTGTTTGCAGTGATGCTTCCTAAGGCCCGCTTGACTCACACTGCAGGATGCTGGCTCTAGGTGAGTGGCCACGCCTTCGTGGCTGTCTGGGTCGTGAATGCCTGTTCTGTGCAGCTCTTCTGTCTGTGCCACCTCTTGTTAATTGCTTGCCTCTGTTCTGTCCTCACCATTTCTGTTCTTTATTGTGCCCATCCTTGCATGAAATGTTCCCTTGGTATCTGCAATTTTCTTGAAAAGGAAAAAAAAATCAAACAAAAAGATGAAAAGCAGCTTGTGGAATATGAGTCCCTAGAACCAACAGCAGCAGCAGGAGTTTTGTAGCTGCTGTGGTGGTTGTTCTGATTGAGTTAAAAGCCTGGCTGGCTCAGATCAGCATGCCAGGTAGCCTCTATCATCCATATACTAAAGACAGCAGCCAGGGATTTTTTCACACATGTAACTTGGCATATGGCTTTTTGGGGGATTTGAACTCTTAATTAGAAGCTTCCTTTTGCCCAGAAATTAACATGTAACTGAGTGATAAGAATGAATTCAGCCAAGACAGATCTCAGATTCCCACAAACACAACAGATAAGCCGCCTGAACATGAAGCCTTGAAAGCATGGCTGAGATGAGGCTCACTCACCTGGACCCTGAGTCCCCAGCCCTCTCTCACTGCCAGACGCTGTAAACCAGCTTCCTCCATCCATGGGATTCTCCAGGCAAGAATACTGGAGTGGTTTACCATTTCCTTCTCTAGGGGATCTTCCCAACCCAGGGATCGAACCCGGGTGTCCTGCATTGCAGGCAGATTCTTTACCAACTGAGCTACAAGGGAAGCCCTTAGAGAACTTAAGAAAAGTTGTTTATCCATTCTGTACCTAATAGTTTTCATCGGCTAATCCCAAGCTCCCAAACCATCCCTCCCCCACCACCCCTCCTTGGCAACCACAGATCTATTCCCTATGTTTGTTACGCTTCTCTTTCATAAATAAGCTCACTTGTTTCATATTTTAGATTTTACATGTAAGTGATATCATATGATATGTGTCTTTGTCTGGCTTACTTCACTTGGTGTGATCATCTCTAGGACCATCCATAACGCTGCAAGTGACACTCTTTTGTTCTTTTTTATGGCTGATTAATGTTCCATTGTATAGATATACCACTTCTTTATCCATTCAGCTGTTGATGGACACTTAGGTTGCTTCTGTATCTTGGCTGTTGTGGATAACGTTGCTATGAACACAGAGCCGCGTGTATCTTTTCACATTAGGATTCTGTCCAGTATGTCCCTTTGATTTTGTTCTCTGAGTAGCACTCACCATTATTAGATATTTTCTTGTGTATTTTTTTTATTAGTATTATCTATCTCTCACCCACAGGAGGTCAACTTCAAAAGGAGGATCTTGTGTCTCTCATTCACTGCCACATCTGGGGCCCTAAAACACTGCCCTGTGTGTAACAGATGCTCAGGAAACTTGAATGACTACATGAATAAGCAATGACATAAAATTGGCACCTCACCTTTCTATCACATAAAAAAAGATTTTATTTTTATCATGTGCAAATTAGCTGGTGATTTTACTTACTCCTCCTCACTCAAAAAATTGCACTGACGTGATAAAAGGACAATTACATCTTCTGTTGCTCACGAAAAAACTAAGGTCACCAGAGAGGACTGAGAGAACTCCAGTTGGATACAATGCAAGTAAACCTTTCGTCAGGGGTGTTTCTTAACCTGGGTTACTGTGTGATATCCAGTTGGCATTTGGAAATCTTAAAACTAGTGCACAGACCCATTTTACAATTGTCACAATTCCGGGTGGGCACAATTGACTTGGAGAGCTCCAGCTGACACCCTAAAACTCATTATCAAGCATTTCAGAGTCTTTGTTCATCCAGCCGCCCTGCTATGGAACAGGCACTGTGCTGAGCAGGGTTGTCCCAAGACACACGAGACAGTCTGGACTCAAGGTGACCGTGGGGGGAGACTGAGATCACAATCAGCAATATTATACTCTGTGATTCATGCAGTGATAGAGCTGGCAGTGGAACACGCTGGAAGGAAACCTAATATGATCCTGACAGTCAGGGTGGGGAGCTGCCTGGAGGAGGCATTCTCCACGTTGAATGTTACTGGATAGAGGAATGGAATGGGGGTAGCTGGGAGGAGAAGACAGCAAGGGGACAGGCACGGGGGAGAGGCGTCCTGAGTATTCGGAAAATGAGAAGCTGCCGTGGGAGCAGGAAAGAGTGGGAAGGAGGGGGTGAGCCAGGCAGGAGAACGCATCTGGTGCGATGCTGCGCCCCAGCCCTGAGGACCAGCTCCTTCCGTGCTCCTTCTGCCCTCCTGTCTCTGAACCCTACCCAGGACCTAGGCACCTGCTGCGAGAGCCAGGATCCAGATTCATGAACAGGGGGCATCTTTGTCACTGCTGTTCATTTCTTTGGGAAGCATTTTTTGCCTACCTTGGAGAATCTGAAGGTAAGCATTTTTCTCTTGTGCTTCTCTTTGCTTCTGGTAACAGCAAGCTTTTGAAAAGTCAGCATATGTCCATTAACTTTGAACACTGCAGCAAGGAATCCAGGAAATTTCCATTGTTTGGACAACGGGCAAGGAAGAGTAGCTTCCTCCCAGGAGCGTGCAATACTTGTACCTACGCAGTTCATGGGGTCACAAAGAGTCAGACACAACTGAGCAACTGAACTGAACTGACCCTCCAGTTAGACATTAGGACAGACAGACAGACAATTAGAAGAGATTAGCATTTAACACAACCAGGTTTTTTTTTTTTTCTGGTTTATTAGAAACCTCAGAGATCCAAAATTTGCCTTCCTCTTCCATGACGAAAATGTAAGTACTTCCTGTGTTTTTACTACTTTGTTCATCAAAAAACTTGGCCGCCAAAATAGCATCCACGTTACTGTAAAACCCAAAAGAGCAGTTTTGGGAGAAGCACTGCAGCGGTAGACCTCCAGCTACCCTCCCAGGCTACTCACCCAGGGGCACACTAAATTCCTTTTAGTGTGAACTGCTCAGCAAGAAATCTTTTGCCCACATTTAAACCCATACCCAGAGCCCCCTGTAGTCTTCACATCTGTCTGCCCTGCTGTGCGCACGCGCACACCGTGGCCGCTGACTCTGAGGCACAGCACGCCAGGAGATGGAGATCGGGGCAGCGCTACTGAGTCACTGGGGAGAGAGGGGCAGGGAGCCCTCAGATGAGGGTGCTGTGCCCCGTTACTGCCGCCCCTGCAGCTTCCTGGAGCTGAGGGTCTGTGGCCAGGTCTGAGAGCAGTCAGAGAGGGAAGGATTAATGCCAGGATAGTAGCCATCAGAAAGGGCAAGAAACAACTTTGCTAGATTTAGCAAATTAAAGTACAGAATTCTCAGTTAAACTTAAATTTCAGAAAAATAATTTTTAGTATAAGTATATCCCAAATGTTGCATGGGATATACTTATACTAATCTCCCCCACCCCCACCCCCACTGAAATTCCAATGTAACTGGATGTCCTGCATTTAATCTGGCAGCCCTCCCTGGTAGGTCTGCAGCTCACCAGTCCCTCCACCTAGCGTCCCAGCCCACCCCCACCCCTGCTGTTTTCTTCCTTCTTTCCTCCTCTTCTGGCCCGTCCTCCTCCTGTCATTCCCCCCCAGCAACACAGTAGAGGATCTGACGATAGGTCCCAAATCACTGAAGCCCACTCATTAGTGATATGTTCTTTTCCCTCCATGTGTGTGTTTACTTCTTTGTGGCTGTCCAAAGCTTAAAGACTTTATTCCCTGCTCAAATCACCCCAAGCAACATACAAACAAAGAGGGGAGATACTTTGACAATTCAAGCAGCCCCTTCTGAAGCGCTGGAGAGCGTACGCGGTCTGCACCAGCCCCCCTACTTTGACGGCACCTCCCTGGAGAAACCCAGTTCACGGCCTCCACACCCAGCTTTTGCCACCCAAGCCCAGGCCACTCTGCAGCTTTCATCTGGGGAACAGAGAGAAGTAGGAACACTGGGAACAGGAGGCCGAGACAAAGCGTCCAGCTACTGCAGAGTGAGACCCAGGATCGTCGTAACTGCATTCGTGTGAGTGTCAGAGTTCACACGCGGGGTGACAATTAAGTGGTAGGTGGTGTTCGGGAAAACTTACGAACATGGAGGCTGACGATAGACACTGGCGACATAAGCTAACAAGAAAAGTTAAATGGGCTTGGCTATGTTAAAATACCACTGATTACATTTTGGTGAGCCTTCTACCTTGGATGCCTAATTACTGTATGGTGCCATGATATTTATATCATTTTATATGCCTTAAATTAATTTTGTTAAATTAACTTTGCTATTAACTTTGTAATTTGAGAACAGGAGAACCAACCTCTATTGAACTGCAGCATGGATATCTGCTGCTCTGAGAAGCTCAGGGCAGCCACAGGCTGAGTCATGGTGAGAAGGCCCCCGTACATGGCTCCCAGTAACTCTCCACTTTCTGGGTTCCTGTGTACCCTGGGTCTCCTGACTCGCTTATAACAGAAGGGATGGGGTGTCACTTCTGAGACTGGGTGGAATATGCCTGTGCCTTCTGCCCTTTTAGCCATCTCTCACCGTCTCTTGTTCCGGAAAAGCCAGTTGCCGCGTCATGAGATGCCCTGCAGAGAGGCCCACACAGCAGGGACCTTGTGGAGGCCTCTGGCCAACAGCCACTGGGAACCTGAGACTTGGCAACAGCAAGGGCGTGAACTTGGAAAAGGATCCGCCCCCAGGTGAGCCTTGAGATGTAAACAGACCTGGTGGAAATTTCATACAATCTTGTGAAAAGCTCCAAGCCAACGGCATCCTGACCACAGAAACTGAGATAATAATTTTTAGTAACAAAAATTCATTAATAATGACCGCTTCCCTGGTGACTCAGTGCTCCTGCATCTCCTCACCCTCAGCCCAGCTCTGCCCTCAGAGGAGGTGAGGACCCGAAGACAGGCCAGCCCCAGAGCTGGGGACAAAGAGGGGCTAAGGCAGGGGTCAGTCAGCGCAGAGAGGCGGCAGCCCAGCGCTGGCAGTACTGTGCCCAGTGTGTCCAGCCTCAGCGGGAACTACAGGGGCTGCAGAGAACAGGGGACAGCAGGCAACAAGCGCTGGCCACCCATCTGGGAGACAGTTTGGTTCAATTCAGTCACTCATTCGTGTCCAACTCTGCGACCCCATGAACCGCGGCACATCAGGCCTCCTTGTCCATCACCAACTCCCGGAGTTTACTCAAACTCATGTTCATTGAGTCGGTGATGCCCTCCACAACCATCTCACCCTCTATCGCCCCCTTCTCTTCCTGCCCTCAATCTTTCCCAGCATCAGGGTCTTTTCCAATGAGTCACCTCTTCACATCAGGTAGCCAAAGTTTTGGAGTTTCAGCTTCAGCATCAGTCCCGCCAATGAACACCCAAGATCTCCTTTAGGATAGACTGGTTGGATCTCCTTGCAGTCCAAGGGACTCTCAAGAGTATTCTGCAACACCACAGTTCAAGAGCATCAATTTTTCAGCGCTCAGCCTTCTTTATGGTCCAACTCTCACATCCATATGTGAAAATTGGAAAAATGACAACTTTGAGTATACAGACCTTTGTTGGCAAAGTGATGTCTCTGCTTTTTTTAATACAGTATCTGGTTTGTCACAGCTTTCCTTCCAAGGAGTAAACGTCTTTTAATTTCATGGCTGCAGTCACCATCTATGCCAAAGCCTTTGACTGTGTGGATCACAAGAAACTGTGGACAATTCTGAAAGAGATGGGAATACCAGACCACCTAACCTGCCTCTTGAGAAATCTGTATGCAGGTCAGGAAGCAACAGTTAGAACTGGACATGGAACAACAGACTGGTTCCAAATAGGAAAAGGAGTATGTCAAGGCTGTATGTTGTCACCCTGGACTGGAAGAAACACAAGCTGGAACCAAGATTGCTGGGAGAAATATCAATAACATCAGATATGCAGATGACACCACCCTTATGGCAAAAAGTGAAGAGGAGCTAAAAAGCCTCTTGATGAAAGTGAAAGAGGAGAGTGAAAAAGTTGGCTTAAAGCTCAACATTCAGAAAACTAAGATCATGGCATCTGGTCCCATCATTTCATGGGAAATAGATGGGGAAAGAGTAGAAACAGTATCAGACTTTATTTTTGGGGGCTCCAAAATGACTGCAGATGGTGACTGCAACCATGAAATTAAAAGACACTTACTCCTTGGAAGAAAAATTATGACCAACCTAGATAGTATATTCAAAAGCAGAGAGATCAATTTGCCGACTAAGGTCCGTTTAGTCAGGGCTATGGTTTTTCCTGTGGTCATGTATGGATGTGAGAGTTGGACTGTGAAGAAGGCTGAGTGCCGAAGAATTGATGCTTTTGAACTGTGGTTTTGGAGAAGACTCTTGAGGGTCCCTTGGACTGCAAGGAGATCCAACCAGTCCATTCTGAAGGAGATCAGCCCTGGGATTTCTTTGGAAGGAATGATGCTAAAGCTGAAACTCCAATACTTTGGCCACCTCATGCGAAGAGTTGACTCATTGGAAAAGACTCTGATGCTGGGAGGGACTGGGGGCAGGAGGAGAAGGGGACGACCCAGGATGAGATGGCTGGATGGCATCACAGACTCGTTGGATGTGAGTCTGAGTGAACTCCGGGAGATGGTGATGGACAGGGAGGCCTGGTGTACTGCGATTCATGGGGTTGCAAAGAGTCGGACACGACTGAGCGACTGAACAGAACTGAACTGAATCACCATCTGCAGTGACTTTGGAGCCCAGAAAAATAAAGTCAGCCACTGTTTCCCCATCTATTTGTCATGAAGTGATGGGACCAGATGCCATGATCTTAGTTTTCTGAATGTTGAGCTTTAAGCCAACTTTTTCACTCTCCTCTTTCACTTTCATCAAGAGGCTCTTTAGTTCTTCCTCACTTTCTGCCATAAGGGTGGTGTCATCTGCATATCTGAGGTTATTGATATTTCTCCCGGCAATCTTGATTCCAGCTTGTGCTTCCTCCAGCCCAGTGTTTCTCATGATGTACTCTGCATAGAAGTTAAATAAGCAGGGAGACAGTGGGGGGCCTCAGCTCGCGGCCTGCTTGCTGGTTTTACCTGCTGCAGGGGTGCCTTCTCGGTTGGCTCTCTCCTTTCTTTAAAGGGCAATGTTAGAAACCTCCCCAATGTTTTATGATTCTTTTGTGTGAGTTAGGGGATCCATCCATAAGGCAGTTGCTTAGGAGGGGCAGCCTGAAAGGGAAAACGCAAAACTGTTAGTCGTTCAGTAGCATCTGAATATAAACTCAAATTGAGATGTAAAACGTTCTATCAGGCAATGACCAAGGCTGATTTCAGTATTTAAACAGCTGACGCAGTGAACTGGTTACATGGGCAGTGCATAATCTGAGTGCTTGACAGGGGCGGGGGAGAGGAACCCCACCGGAAGCTGCCCGCCTTTGAGGCAGGACGGAGGAAGCCGTGTGCCCAGGCTGGGTTCTCAGGAAGCACACACTTTGGCATAGTTCGGAGTTCACGGTGTTTAGCGGAAGTCAGCCTGGGAGGGAAAGGAGAAACAGGATGGCGGAGGAAGAAACTGTCTTGTGACGCCGACCCGCCAGAACTTCAGCCATGGCTGGAGTGTTGCCCACCAGTGTCCGGCCTTGAGTCAGAATGGCTGGGTGCTTAATACCCAGCCCTTGGGCCCAGGATGTGGGCTGCTCGGGAAGGGCATGACCACCAGCAGGGCTGACCCTGCAGGGGCTGATGGCTGAAGGCGGGCTGCCTGCTGCGCCCTGCCGCCGGGCAGCGGGTCGCTCTTTGAAGGGGACCCGAGCCTCTCGTGGCTCCCACCAAAGAATCGCCAGAGCCCGGGAGCGGGGGATCCCTGATGGAGGCTGGACCCACCCTCGGTCTGAACAGGGGTGCTGGAGCCGGGCTCCTGGCGGGGATTCAGCCCGAAACAAACACCTGGCCTTGCCCTCCCTTCTGTTCACAATGTCTGACTGGTGACTGCCGCCATGAGATTAAAAGACGCTTGCTCCTTGGAAGAAAAGCTATGACCAACCTAGACAGCACACGAAGAAGCAAGGACATTACTTTACTGAAAAGGCCCGTCTAGTCAAAGTTATGGCTTTTCCAGTGGTCAGGTGTGGATGTGAGAGTTGGACTATAAAGAAAGCTGAGTGCTGAAGAACGGATGCTTTTGCACTGTGGTGTTGGAGAAGACTCTGGAGAGTCCCTTGGACTGCAAGGAGATCCAACCAGTCCATCCTAAAGGAGATCAGTCCTGAATATTCATTGGCAGGACTGATTGATGCTGAAGCTGAAACTCCAATACTTTGGCTATCTGATGTGAAGAACCAACTCTGTGGAAAAGCGGATGCTGGGAAAGACTGAAGGCAGGAGGAGAAGGGGATGACAGAGGATAGGTGGCATCACTGACTCAATGGACATGAGTTTGAGCAAGCTCCAGGAGTTGGTGATGGACGGGAAAGCCTGGCATGCTAGAGACCATGAGGTCGCAGAGTCAGACACGACTGAGCAACTGAACTGACTGACTGGCTCCTACAGGCCAGACCTGATCAGAAGCAACGACGGGAGCTGGAGAAGTCCAGCCTGCAGCTGTGAGTGCCTTTATTTGAGCCAGGGAAGGGAAAGGACCTGCAAGCAAACAGAGCCAGGAAATCCTCTCAGCAACTCTCCTGACTTTCTTTCCAGAGCATCAAGGCTGAGAACCAGGGCTTACTGACTGCCAGCCGCCAACACCCCAGCCTGTGTGCTCCCCGTCGGGTCAGGCCACCTTGACTCACTGAGAAAAGCTCCTTCGGGAATGAAAGCCCCAGCCCCTCAGCTGCCGGGAGTGCTGGTGACCCCTTAGGGGATGGTGATCACTGAGAGCCATTGTGCCCAAGGGCGTACCCCTTTCTGAGGTTCGTGCGTGTGTGCCAAGTCGCCTCAATCCGTCCAACTCTGCAACCCTATGAACTGTAGCCCACCAGGCTCCCCTGTCCATGGAATTCTCTAGGAATACTGGAGTGGGTTGCCATGCCCTCCTCCAGAGGATCTTCCCAACCCAGGGACTGAACCCACGTCTCTTACATCTCCTGCATTGGCAGGCGGGTTCTTTACCACTAGCACCACCTGGGAAACCCAAGCTGACAGGGGTGAGGAGTCAGCCATCTGGCCAATTATTTACAGTGTTAAATTGTGTGTCTCCACCCACTCAAGAGCAAGGAGTTTGGTTTTGTTCATAGCTGTATGTACACAGTGCCGTGTTAACACAGTGTGAATTCAGATAAATTTGTTAATGAACTCATTCACTGAGCGCTAAGCCTATGCCAGGCACTGATAACATGCCCCAGAGGACCCTATGGGTTGTTCCTAGGACAGACTCCTCTCCCACGTCCTCTGCTGCAACTCTTCTCTGAAGTACCCAGATAATAGTATCTCACGCAAATATCCTGAGTTTTCCAGGTGCTAAAAGCCACCACCAAATGGAAGAAATGAAGCTTGATGATCAAGAAACTGCTTGATGATCATGAGCACATAGCCCTCAGACACACTGATGCCTCAAGACTGATAACGTTAACCCAACAGCCCTGTTACCAGTCCATCAGCCAATCAGAGAGCTGTGCATGGGCCGATCGCAAGCCCTGGGAGGCCCCTCCCTCACCTGGCTTTTAAAAATGCTTCGCTGAAACCCTTTGAGGAGTTTGGGTTTGCAAGGACAATCTACCCATTCTCCTTGCTTGGCCCTGCAATAAACATTTCTCTGCTCCAAGCTCCAGTGTTTGATATTTCAGTCTGACCTCACTGCGCGTCAGGCACATGAACTTGTGTTTAGTCGCAATGATGCTTTTGGAAATTCTGATCTACTGGGGAAATGAGAAAAATAGAAAAATAGTAGAAAAATAATGATGACACAGTGCAGCAAGTGGTCAAGTGACGTGAGCTGCTTGCTCTGCCGGGGCAAAGCTTCACTGAGAAGGAGATAAGGGACTGCTCCCCAGGGAGGAGCCAGGCAGAGAGGCCCGGCACTGGGTGAACGCCAGGATGACCTGAGCGGGCAGGCCAGTGATCGTAGAGGTCTCTAGGACATCAGGGTCAGGAGGACAATGAGACGGGGGAAGCCAGGCAAGCCCTAAGATCCGGCACCACCACTTCCGGAAACTTGCTGTCAGAATGTGAGCATGAGTGTGCAAGTCTCACACAGGAGGCAGGTCACTGCCACGTCGGGTACGGTGGCAGGAAGCAAGGAGCAACGTCCGTGCCGATCAAGAGGGAGATAGCCGAGTAAATAAAGAAACTTCCGTACTTTGGAACTGTAGCTTTCAGAGGGAGTTGCGTCAGTCTGTAGCACCAACTTGGAAAGACTGTACATAATACATTAGAGGGGAAGGGAGATTATATACTGATACCCATCTCAACAGGAAAAGTCATCTGGAAGGAAGCAAACAGTTGGGACTGTGGAAGGGGAACAGACAAGGGGAGGCTATCACTTTGGGGTATTATATGAATCTGTTAAAAGCAGCATGGATTAACTTTTAAATCAAGGGGGAAAATATATAAAAGAAAGTCCAGGGGGCTTGTGGTCACTAGGCATCAGGGACAAGCTGAAGGTGCACAAGATCAGGTCAGGATAATTGATCAAAACAGGTCATGGGTTAAAGCAAATGAGAGGCAGAAATCAGGGAGGTGAGTTAGTTCAAGAGCAGGGCAGGGCGGTGGGGAGGGGCAGAGACCCAGGAGACCTGCGTCCAGGAGACGCACCGCTGACCTCTGCAGGGACCTGCTTCCTGCGGCCTCATGTGTGCAGTAGGCCTTGGAGGGTGAGGGTGTTCTCAAAAGGAGGCCCAAGCCTTCTAGCTCTCTCTAAGCCAGCCTTCCCTCCAGCCACCCTGAGGAAAGAGAAGACGGACAGCCTCTGCTGTTTCTCACCAGCTCCTTACACCAAAAAAAAAGGCCTTTCTATTTTGCTCCTTGCAGGACTCCTCAGAGCCTTATTTAAGTATTTATTTATGTATTTAGCCTGCACTGGGTCTTAGGTGAAATACACAGAATCTTCGATCTTCGTTGCAGTGTGTGGGATCTTTTTTAGTTGCAGCATATGGAATCTAGTTCCCTGACCAGGGATCAAACCCCAGCCCCCTGCATTGGGAGTGTGGAGTCTTAGCCACTGGACCACCAGTGAAGTCCTGTCTTAGAGCCTTTAGCAAGCTTATTGTTGGCCTTGTGAGTGTCTAAGGCATGCCATGTGCAGTATTTCCAAAAAGGATTTAAACAGGGCACTCCTGCATTAGGTAATAGATTTTACTTACTGCCAAGTTTTCATTACATGAGTATTATATTGGTGCCTTCTCCTTGCCAACAACCCCAGGCCATCTTCTTGGAGGGAAAGACCACGTGGAAAGAGAGGGCCTGTGGGAGAAGCCATGTGCCAAAGGCCTGTGGTGCCCAGCCTGAGAGTAGGGCCATCCTAACCCTGCAGCCCAGCCCAGCGAGTGCAGCCCCCAAGAGAGCTAGCTGGTTCTAGTGGGACAGAGACCCAGAGAATCACAAGTTTTGTGTCAAGCCCCTGAGTTTGGGGTGTGTGTTATGTAGCCACAGATAACTAATACTCACCTACCCTATCCCCTGGTGGCTCAGAAGGTAAAGCGTCTATCTACAAGGCGAGAGACCTGGGTTCGATCCCTGGGTTGGGGAGATTCCCTGGAGAAGGACATGGCAACCCACTCCAGTATTCTTGCCTTGAAAATCCCGTGGACGGAGGAGCTTGGTGCAGGCTACTGTCCAGGGGGTCGCAAAGAGTTGGGCACGACTGAGCGACTTCACTTTCTTCAATTTTATCCTATCCCCAGTGTCAATCTGCTCCACTTGCAAGGAAAAAACCTCTAAATTTGTTCATATCATTACTTTGTTTTTAACAGTGCCATCAACTTTTTTTTTTGCAATCCCTTTTATCTTTTTGAGTAGTTTTTGAGCTTTATAAACATAGATCCCTACTCCATGTATTACAGTGAGAATGGAATTGTGGAAAACTCTCCCAGTGAAATATTATTACAGCATGAAGTAAACACTGCCACACACAGTACCAAGGAAGGATAAAGATTTGGGGCGCAGTGATTGTATTGAAAACATCACCTTACAGAAAACTAAAACACAGAGCATTCATCCTTTTATATGGTTCTCGGCCATTTCTTCTTGAGTTTCTGCTACATTTCTTTTATCCATTTTTATTTGGGCTTGTCTTTTTCTTCTTAATTTGTTGGAATTCTCTATAAGTTTTAAGAAGTGTCCCCCAAGATTGGAGTACTAGGAATTACTTGAATCTTGAGAAACATTTCTAAGCATCGAGTTTAAAATGACCAAACCAAACCAACCAATAAAAAATCAGTCTGTAAGATATTGGAAAAAAAGAACAAATAAAATTAACAACGTGTTACACAGCCTCTTTAACTTCTTAGCTGAAAATCCCAAGGCTCAGAGACCCAGTAGAAATTTGCCAGGAAGAGGCTATTTACACAAATCCACAATGTACAGAGGCTCTATCTCATATTTTCCTTCTACCAAAAGGAAATGCATCATTAAACTTGAGATATGACCCCCCTTTTAAACATTTTCTGGATAGACCAATGAATTACTGTTCTTTCCAGTAGTGAATTTTTATTGCACTAAGGAAAGATAAACTCCTTTAACCCCTGTAGAGTCGCATTTCTTTCGCTTGGGTCACTTGATAGGGCCATTATAGACTCAGATGACGTGCGGGGCTCTGTTTAATATCTGGCAATTTCTTGTGCCTCTTCACTTATTAAAAGAATGTATCCATTAGCAGTCATTAGTACATTCTGTCAGGATGGGAGCTAAATTCTCCTTAACAGCCTAAGAGAATGCTTTTTCAAGAGAAATAATGGACTTAATTGCTCAGTGAAATAGTTACTGCTTTCTTTGTCATAACCTCTCCCTCCTCTCCGCAGGTGGAATCAGACACTGCTTACCCTGGTCAAAGATCCAGGCCATTTCCTTGCTACCCTGTGAGTCAGCCGCTGCTCCAGCCTATGGCCTCTCTGGTGGCCGGCCGCTGTCCCCAGGAATAAGCAGAGTCCCTCACCCATCACAGGGAGAGGCCAAGGCCTGGAGAAAGAGGAATAAAGCACTCACTGAGCAAGCAGCTTCCTTTGGAGGGACTCTGTTTTAGCAACAAGAAGCACAACATGTTAGAGGAATGATCACCCGTCCTGGGACTCCACGCTGGCATTAATCTCCCTTTTGACCTTTCATTTGAAACATATGCTCTGTGGAAAATGTGGTTCACAGGAGGGAGCTTGTAGGAGTGTGTGTGTGTGTGTGTGTGTGTGTGTGTGTGTGTGATTAACAAGAGTTTTCTGTGTAGCTTATTTATATAAAACCTTAAAGTTTATATAGTGAAAAGCTTCTGCCTCTTAACTACGGGTGTCTCTCTCCAGGCTTTATCTTATTCTCACTTCTTTCCTCACAGGTCAATCCACCCTCAGGGACATTTATAATTGACACCCACATCAGCTAAAACATCTCCAGGTGAAAATAATAAAATACAGAGACGTTTAATAAACATAAGTGTCACAAGAAGCCTGCTGCTGCTGCTGCTGAGTCGCTTCAGTCGTGTCCGACTCTGTGCGACCCCCTAGACGGCAGCCCACCAGGCTCCCCGTCCCTGGGATTCTCCAGGCAAGCACAAGAAGTCTAGATGTTGGCAAAACCAGACTTTGTTCAGCGGATCAACAAGGGCGCCAGCGCCCAAAGTCCTCACTGTCTTTCTGCTTTGTCGCCCTCAGAGTGTCAGCCACACGCCTCAAGCTGCTGCTCCAGCAGCTTCCATTCTCTCCTGGGAGGTAACTGTCAGGAAGGAAGGAGAAGAGAGCAGAACAGCCCTTCTCCTCATGGAGAAAACCCTTCCCAGGAATCCATGAGTCTCACTGGCTAGAAGTGGATCATGTGACTCACCCCTGGGCCAATCAGAGGCAAGTGAGGCACCATATCTGGACTCAGGCCGGTCTTGATTGTTCCTCTCAGTCTGGGCCCTGGCAACCCAAATACAGGCGGGGTTCTACTCAGAAGGGAGGAGGAGGAGCTGTTGAGGGGTCGACAGCTCCCAGACCCTTATTTCTAGCCCTGACAGTTCTGTCATCTGATTGCATCTTTCCAACTGTCTGGACTACCTACCTCAGTGTCCTGTTGCCTCAAACGGTCTGTCAGGAGGAAATTCCTTTTCCCGTCTAACAGGTGGCTCCTTTTTCTGCATTTCTCAGCTTTTCCAGTGGTAGTTTCACCCGTCCATCCACCGTGGAGGTTGCCACCCTGAGAGTCATATATTTTTTTAACCTTTTTTTTTTTTTTTTTAAGAGCTGAAGTTCCAATCCTTTGGCCACCTGATGCTAAGAGGCAACTCACTGGAAAAGATCCTGATGCGGGGAAAGACTGAAGGCAAAAGGAGAAGGGGATGGCAGAGGGTGAGATGGCTAGAGAGCATCGTCGACTCGATGGACACGAGTTTGAGCAAACTCTGGGAGACAGTGAAGGACAGAGGAGCCTGGTGTGCTGCAGTCCATGGGTTTGCAGGGTCGGACATGACTTAGCAACTGAACGACAGCCGCGTGTTTATTTATTTGGCTCTGCTGCTTGGCATGTGGGATATTAGTTCCCCAACCAGGGACTGAAACCATGCCCCCTGCAGCGGAAGCACGGGACTGCCAGGGAAGGCCCCAGCATCATTTTTGATGCCCTCTCCGTCTGGACTGCCTTAGCCAGCTGGTCTCCAGAGCAGTAGAATCTTCATCCCACGCTGGCTCACCACCTCCACCATCTCTGCCACCTGTCAGTCATCTGTTCCAGATGCGCCCGGACCACTTCGTTTCACCTGAAATGGGCGCCAGCCTCCAGGGCCACGTGCTCTGCCAGCAGGGCCACCTTCCTAGAAAAAGAGCCTACAGTCCTCGTCCCTCCCGGTCTAGAATGAGGCTCCCATATACCTACAGAGGACAACCCGTAATACTTAGTTTAGGTTTCAAGATCTTCTAAACATTATCTTTTAGAAAGGATTCCCCATTATTTTCTGCTCCAGCCACACTGGCTGAGTCATTGTTCCCTGAAGTATGTTTTAATGCCTTCCCATTATGACACATTTGTCCACATCATTAGCCGAGATAAGACCTTTCTGCTTTCTCTCTCCTTTCTGAATCCTACGTGGTCAACTCCTGTCTCACTGCTGAAATCTCCTTAAAATATCCTAGGCTTCAATGAACGTTTTCTCCTCTAAAATCCTACCTGCCAGTGGAAATATGAGTCAATTTTTAAAAAGAAATTTCAGGATTAAATAATTAGGCAACAATAATTCTCTTATGGCCGTATTACCAGTGCTTTGTAATGTGCCATAATAATGCTTACATGGTAAATGATGATATAATATCCATTGTTCAATATGGCAGAAATTTTTAAAAAAATATTCCATTCTGATTATTAAACTTCAGAAAGTTTGGAATCTTTTCCAAAGATAAAAGTATTAGTACTATAAAGCAAGACTGCATCAGATTCTTCAAAAGGCTGGCAATGAATCTATGCAATTTGAGGTCATCTATCAGTGGAGAGACCATTCATTCATTCACTGTCAGAATATTGCAATTTTATTGCCTGACAACTGTCACCAGAATTCTTGGCAGGAGAACTCTCTATATTTAGGAGAATATCTTGACAAATGGCTTGGGGATAGAGAGTGAGATTCAGAAAGAATCTGACGACACTATGTGTATCCGACACCACGCTCATATCCAGGGAAGTGGAGGATTTAGCCTCCTCACCATTTCCTCACAAAGAAATGCCAAGCCATTTAAAGAAAAATGGCAACGTTATCAAGACAGAGCATTATGTAGAAAATCAGAAGACACAGAGAACTCTTTTCTGTTCAAAGATTTTACAAGAACTATAGCAAAAGAGCGGGGGGCCTTGAAATTGCTCCTAAACTTAGGTGAAGGTGGCCCTGGTACTAAGTCACCCATAGAGCTTCTCTGAAGGAGTTTGTGCAAGTGTAGCTTTTGGTTGCTATCTAGGATTTTTCTATTTATTCTGGCTTTGCCACTTAAAGCTTTGTCAAAACTCTCTGGACTTATTTCTTCATTTGGGAAATAGAAGAGGGAGGCCAATAGTACACCAAGCCTGCTCTGTGCTTCATTTTCTAGATGCACACACACATTTCTGTTTCTTTCCATAAGCCTGAGTTCTCATTTTTCAATTCACATTTCTTTGGTAAAATTGTCTACATTTGTAGTGATGCTTTTGGATGCAAGTAAAAGAAAACTGCTTTTCAATCAGCTTATACCCTAAAGGAGACGGATATGTTCATGTAGCTGAAAAAGTCCAGATGCTGGGTAGCCCTCAGGTCTGGTTCCACAAGTCCCCCAATCTACCTCTCCATGATTTCCTTGTCCCCCTCTTTTGTGGGTTGATTGCACACTCAGGCTGACAGCAAGGTGACTGGAGCATTTCCTGACCTTGCAGCCTGGCCACCACGACGTCCCTTAGAAGAATCATCTCATCCAGCGGCTCTGCTCTTAACATCAGAAACCCTCCTGACCAGAAACTCCTACCAAACCTTCCATTTCATCTCATTGGTCAGAATTTGGTCACATGACCACTTCTAAACCAATCTCCTTGGCCTGAGGAATGCCACATGCTGATTATCTAAGATCTAGATTCTGAAACTAATCTCTGGGTCAAGGGGGTAGGATTTCTCATGGACCAATCAAGCCCACGTGCAGCTGCAGGTGGAGTTAGCTTCTGTAAACCTCGGGCAGGTGGGGGGTGGGGCGCAGAGTATCTTTGAGCAAAAAAAAAAAAAAAAACAAAGGTGCTTCCAGAGAGGGGAGAGGAAATGGCGCTGAGTCGGCATCTTCAAAGTTTGTTCTGTACCAAACTGTAGAATACCCACTTCAGCCTGGGGATCTGAACCGGATACGGCGGCGTCTGGTAACCAAAGGCCCTAATGTTCACAGAGTTCAAGCCTGCTAGATCTTTATCTAACAAAGTCTAAAAATTTCCACAAGGAAACGAGAAACGTAAATAATTACAGCTCTGTGGGTGACTGGACGGCAGCATACGTGAAACCAGTTGTTTCCACTCCATATGGGAAACTCATCAGCTTAATTACATGGCAAAAAAATAGCTCAAGAACCAAAACTGCCCCAGTGTTTCATCAGAGGCAAATAACAGAAGCTGAAAAACACACTTTCTTCAAACAGAAAAAATAGGTAAAATCTTGGAAAGGATCTATCAGCAGTGGTCTTTAATTGCATTCTTTTAAAGGAGCTGGTAAAGACACTCTTTTCAGATAGAAAAATAGACGAAATGTTGTAAAAAAAAATCAGAGGCTGCAGTTAATTGCTAATCATTAATATCCATTTTTATTCCTCCACCAGGCTTACATTCAGAATTTTCTTGATGCTTTCAAAAGACTGTCAGTTCTGTGGCAGTGGTGGGCAGTCTGTGAATCCCTTCCTGCTTTGAGCTCAGATTGACTTAGAAGTACAGTTGAGCCATTCTTCCAACAAAACAGCTATTGAGGGCCTCTGAGGTACCAGGCTGCCCTGTGCCCTGTGCATCATCACGTGGTCAGCCAGCTGCCTCCCTCCCCTTTCAGAGGAAGGGGGCTCCTTGGAAGCCATCGTCCGACGTCCCCTGTGACATTAGACCTTCTTCTGAGCTGCCTTGACCCTTCCTCTGATGTCTGTTCAGATGGGTCACTGACTTACTGGGCTCCCGCTGCCAAGAAAGAGCTGCGTACAGTGCGATGTGGGAAGGGAAGACGGAAATCACTAACAGAGCTCTCACTCCAGAGACCCTGGCAGCCTTCCTGGAGACGGCGCCCCACCAGGAAAGAGAGGAGGACACACATATCTGAGAGCTGGAAACCTGAGACCCAGAGGGCAGGCAGGACAGGAGGGAAACGTGTCTTTCAATCCCAGGTTAACTCGGAGCGCACTGGGGATGAGAAGGGCTGCTGCTGCTGCTAAGTCGGTTCAGTCGTGTCCGACTCTGTGCGACCCCATAGACGGCAGCCCACCAGGCTCCCCCGTCCCTGGGATTCTCCAGGCAAGAGCACTGGAGTGGGTTGCCATTTCCTTCTCCAATGCAGGAAAGGGAGAAGGGAAAGTGAAGTTGCTCGGTCATGTCTGACTTCGCAACCCCTTGGACTGCAGCCCGCCAGGCTCCTCAGTCCATGGGATTCTCCAGGCAAGAGTACTGGAGAACGGAGGCTCCAAAAGAGAACAATGGGAAAGAATGAGGGGAGTAAAGGCTACACTGTCGAAGGCTCTGGAAATTAGAGACAGAAGTAGACCTGGTGAGCAAAGGAAAGGGGAAATAGGCTGCATCTCAAAAGCAGGGATGTGAGGTGTGTGTGTGTGTGTGTGTGTTGTGCCTATTGCTGCGTATCTGTGTGTGTGTAAGAATGAAGCTACACTCAGTGCTCTGTGTGGTCCAAGTGGGAAGCAAATCCCAAAACAGAGATGGTGATGGTTTAGTCGCTAAGTCATGTCCGACTCTAGCGACCCCATGGACTGTAGCCCTCCAGGTTCCTCCATCCATGGGATTCTCCAGGCAAGAATACTGGAGTGGTTTACCATTTCCTTCTCCAGGGGATCTTCCCAACCCAGGAATCGAACCCAGGTTTCCTGAATTGCAGGCAGATTCGTTACCAACTGAGCTACAAGGGAAGCCGCCCACCAAAAAAAAAAAAAAAAGGAGGGGGGTGGATATACGTAAACATAAAGCTGATTCACTTTACTGTTCAGCAGAAACTAACACAACATTGTAAAACAACTATACTGCGAGAAAAAATAATTTAAAAGCAGAATGAATGAAGTTCCAAAGCTCACCCCCTAACAGAGACAAGATTGATAGGATTTGACCACACATACCTCTGCAGAAAATTGGAAATGGTCCACACAGGTTTTCCACCTGAGGTTTTCCAATCCTTTTGGACATAAAGTCCTCTATTCTGATGGCAAAAATAACTGGCCACCTGTCCTCTTCTGCTAACTGCTTATCAATATCTGCGGATTGGGAACATATGTGATACCCGCAGAGCCCCCACTGCACTCACGTGGCTTTATGGAGTTAAGGTAAGAGAGGGCTGCCCAGACGGACCTCTTCGGCAATGGTGCTCTTCTCAGGGTGGGCTCAGCCCCAGAGCAGGACAAATGGCCTGTGGAAGAGAGTGGGGGCTGGTGCTCAGTCCTCGGGTGAGTCCCTCAGGTGGGCACCTTGGCGAGAGGAGAGCGGATGCCCCCATGCCGAGGCCCCAAGGACCAAAAGGCGCTGAGGGCTCAGGAAGACTTCATCATGAGACCGTGTTTGGGTCACAACACCAGTGTTCAGGTGCATCTGAAAACTAGTCATCCCGTGCTTCACAGACAA
>SJYQ01002060.1:119170-181275 GCA_006410935.1 Redunca redunca
TCCCCATGCAACTGCAAGTCTGTGCTCTGTGTCTGTGAGTCTGTTCCTGTCTCACAGAACAGTCCCCTCGTGTCATATTTTAGATTCCCCACATGAGTAATATCATATGATATTTGTCTTTCTATGACTTACTTCGCATGGTATGATAATAAAGAATGAAGTAACACCACTGCAGCTGATTTCCAGCTCTGAATGCAGAGTTGGGAAGAGATGTATCAATAGCACAAAATTATTTGGTGTTTGTACCATAAAACGTAGTAGAATAACTGGGAAGTGAAGAATTTTGAGCTTTTGTTAAAAACTGTTTTTGAATATAATTATTTAATTGTGAGTATATATAATTTGATTTTTAATAATTTGTTGTTGTTCAGTCACTAGGTTGTGTCTGATTCTTTGTGACCCCATGGACTGCAGCACACCAGGCTTCCTTGTCCTTCACTATCTCCCGGAGTTTGCTCAAACTCGTGTCCATTGAGTCGGTGATGCCATCCAACCATCTCATCCTCTGTCGTCCCCTTCTCCTCCTGCCTTCAGTCTTTCCCAGCATCAGGGTCTTTTCCAGTGAGTCAGTTCTCTGCATCAGGTGGCCAAAGTATTGGAGCCTCAGCTTCAGCATCAGTCCTTCCAATGGCTGATTCCCTTTAGGATTGACTGGGTTTTCTTCTGCATGCAGTCCAAGGGACTCTCAAGACTCTTTTCAGCACCACAGGTCAAAAGCATCAATTCTTTAGTGGTTCACCTTCTTTATGGCCCAACTCTCACAATCAGGACTACTGGAAAAACCATAGCTTTGACATACCTTCGTTGGCAAAGTAATGTTTCTGCTTCTTAACATGCTGTCTAGGTTGGTCAAAGCTTTTCTTCCAAGGAGCAGGCATCTGTTTGTTTTCATGGCTGCAGTCACCATTTGCAGTGATTTTGGAGCCCCCCAAAATAATCTATCACTGTTTCCTTTTTTCCCCCAACTATTTGCCATGAAGTGATAAGACTGGCTGCCATGATCTTAGTTTTTTGAATGTTGAGTTTTAAGCCAGACTTTTCACTTTCCTCTTTCACCTTCATCAAAAGGCTCTTTAGCTCCTCTTCACTTTCTGCCATTAAAGTGGTATCATCTGCATATCTGAGGTTGTTGATATTTCTCCCAGAACTCTTGATTCCAGCTCGTGATTCATCCAGCCTGGCATTCTGCGTGATGTACTCTGCATGTGAGTTAAGTAAGCCGGGTGACAATATACAAGTGTTTATGTACTCCTTTCCCAATTTGGAACCAGTCTGTTGTTCCACGTCCAGTTCTAACTGTTGCTTCTTGACCTGCATACAGGTTTCTCAGGAGGCAGATAAGGTGGTCTGAAAAATTCTCTTTAAGAATCTTCCGCAATTTATTGTGATCCATACAGTCAAAGGTGTTAGCATAGTCAATGAAGCAGATGTTTCTCTGGAATGCTCTTGCTTTTTTATGGTCCAGTGGATGTTGGCAATTTGATCTCTGGTTCCTGTGCCTTTTCTAAATCCAGCTGGAACATCTGGAAGTTCTCAGTTCACGTACTGTTGAAGCCTAGCTTGAAGGATTTTGAGCATTACCTTGCTAACATGTGAAATGAGTGCAATTGTGCAGTAGTTTGAACTTTCTTTGACATTGGCCTTCTTTGGGATTAGAATGAAAACTGACCTTTTCCAGTGCTGTGGCCACTGCTGAGTCTTCCAAATTTGCTGTCATATTGAATGCATCTTCTAGGATTTAAAATATATCAGCTGGAATTCCATCACCTCCACTAGCTTTGTTCATAGTGATGCTTTCTAAGACCCACTTGACTTCACACTCCAAGATGTCTGGTTCTGGGTCTGTGACAACACTATTGTAGTTACCTGTGCCATTAAGACCTTTTTTTATATATACTTCTTCTGTGTATTCTTGTCACCTCTTCTTAATCTCTTCTGCTTCTGTTAGGAACTCACCAATTCTGTCCTTTATTATGCCCATCTTTGCATTAAATGTTCCCTCTTATCTCTTACTTTGAAGAGAGATCTCTGGTCTTTCCCATTCTGTTGTTTTCCTCTATTTCTCTGCATTGTTCACTTAAGAAGTCTCAGTTCACCAGATTTACCAAATTCCTGAAAATATAACAAATGTCTCTCACCAATCTGTGGGGACCAACCCTGCATGCCACTGACCTAAGCTCTCCTTTCAAGTTCTTTGAAATTTAAAACAAAACAAAATATCATCCCCTACCCAGGGTGTATAACTAGTTGTTGGCCTTAATAGACCTCTCCCAAACCAACACACACATTTTGAGAATTTTTAGATTGTGCAGGTGAAGACATAGCCATCTGTGGCTAAAACTCAAAGTCCTCGAGCCAGTGGGACAAGGATTGTTGATACAGTTAAGGTACAAGGTGACTGAACATTGTTCATACAACCTTCCTGAAGCACAGAACAAAGAAAATCCATCCTCCTGTTGCAGAGAAAGGGAATATTTTTTGGTCTGGATTATTCAGCTTGGCTATTGACCAAGTTCAACCAGATAATTACACAAGTCTTTATTTAATTATTATTTTTTTTTTTTTGACTAGCCCTACATTGGCCAAAGTTTTAGGTGTGGGACATGAAATACTGGCACTGGGAAAGATAGTAAACAGTCAAGCTCAGCTCATCATTTTACAGGTGAGGAAACTGAGCAGGCCCAAGACTAGACTAAGGCAAAGTAGACAGGATGGCTGCAGAATTTAAGGAGGCATGTATTCTAAGTGTGGGGTAAGTACACTCAGCCTTGAGCAACCTCCTTAAATGTTGTGCCCTAACACCTAGCTTGCCTCACGCTTGATCTGGTCCAGAAACTGATGCCCAGAAAGGCCTAGTTCACCGGCCTAGTTGTAATCAGAGCTGGAACTAACACAGATCCTATAACCCATGACCTGGCACCTGCCCCCAGAGAGCAGGTTGCCTCCAGATTTGCCTGCCTTTCCAAGAAAAGACCCTCAAAGCTAAGCAGGACGTTTTCTGCACAACTGGGCCAGTGGTTCTCAATCTTGGCGGCAAACTAGATTTCCTGAGGGAGTTTTAAACATTCTAATTCCTGGGTCTCCATCTCTGAGACTTTATTTTATTTTTTTGGCCATGCCACATAGCACATGAGATCTCAGTTCCTGAACCGGGGGTCAAACCCATGCCCCTGCAGTGGAAGTACAGAGTCTTAACCAGTGGACCACCGAGGAAGTCCCATGTCTGAGATTTTAAATCAACTGTTCAGGAATGAGTCTTGGAAACAGTTTTGCTTATTTACTTTTAAAGCTCCTCTATGATTATTATATGCATCCAAGGTTGAGGACCCTGCATAATAACAGTAACAATAACAGTAATAACTTTGCTTGTAGAAGACCATGTTAGTCAAAGAGAAGATTGTATTTATACCAGGATGTTGAACATCAGTGTTCATGTCTTTTTCCATTATTATTGTTAAGTCAGTGTATTCTCTGCATCCATAAAGAACCATCCTGTTTTGTTTTGTTTTTTTAATAATTAGAAATAAAATGAGCAGGGAACACATTAGCCTGGATTAAGACCCTGGGCAGGAATTGCTCCTGGCAAAGGGACCTTAAGAGTGTGAAGGTGATCACCCCATCCTGTTGGACTTCACTCTCATTGGGGAAAAAATGCCTGTTAGGCAAATCAATATGTAAATAAGGGAAAAGTGTATTATCCTTAAGAAGGCAAGCCAACAAACTATTTTTAAGTACTTGGAAAATTATTTTGAATTGAATCATTTGACCAAATGATGACTTTACTCATTTACAGATCACTCTTCCTATTGATGGAAACACAGAAGCTCCTCAAAGGCACAGAGCAGCTTTACCTTTTATGTCACTGCTAACCAGGGATTAGAGAGTAAGTGTTCTGCACTTAGTCAAAAACATTCTAAAATATAGGCTTTGCCACAACACAGCATGTCCAGAAATCCATATATTACTCAAGAGAAATGTAACCTCTATCAATCAAGTTGTAGTAGTAATTACTTGATTTTATGCATTTGTCAAAAATTATATACCTGTATGCTAAAAATGGGGAATTTCACCATAAGAAAATAATATCTTATAATTTAACAATATAAATATCTATATCTATATAGATATAATATATAATATTATATAATCTATGTAAATATCTATAATAAATATCTATGCATGCATGCATGCTAAGTCACTTCAGTCATGTCCGACTCTGTGCGACCCTATGGACAGCAGCCCACCAGGCTCCTCTGTCCACGGATTCTCTAGGCAAGAATACTGGAGTGGTTTGCCATTTCCTTCTCCAATAAATATTGATAGGTATTTTAGTATCTGTAAAGAAAGCTGAGTGCTGAAAAATTGATGCTTTTGCACTGTGGTGTTGGGGAAGACTCTTGAGAGTCCCTTGGACTGCAAGGAGATCAAGCCAGTCAATCCTAAAGGAAATCAGTCCTGCATAGTCATTGGAAGGACTGATGTTGAAGCTGAAACTCCAATACTTTGAGCACCTGATGTGAAGAGCTGACTCATTGGAAAAGACCCTGATGCTGGGAAAGATTGAGGGCAGGAGGAGAAGGGGACGACAGAGGATGAGATGGTTGGATGGCATCACCGACTCTATGGGCATGGGTTTGAGTAAACTCTGGGAGTTGGTGATGGACAGGGAGGCCTGGCATGCTGCAGTCCATGGGGTCGCAAAAAGTTGGATATGACTGAGAGACTGAACCCAGCTGAAATTATATCTTAATTTTTTAAAAATGGACACAGAGATGGGTGCAGACATTGAATATATGCTTGCTAAGGAAAAGAAGACAGGAAATTTTCTTCTTCATGTTACTAAATTAGAAATTTTTCTCAAAACAACTAAATTAGTCTCAGCTATTAAAATAGCTCTTCTGAAGGCACTGTCTGTATTGCAGCTCAGCATCGGCTCCGCTCTGAAACCCTGCTGCCTGCATCTGTGGGAGCATCTCTTCAAAGCACAAGCCATTCATCTTTGAGAACCAGCAAAACTTAATAAAGGCATACCTGTGCTTTCTTTATGCTTCATAGATGGTGCTTTTTTGTTTTGTATTATTATTATTTTTTTTTTTAACAGATTGAAAGTCTGTGGCAACCCTGCCTGGAGCAAATCTACTGGCTCCATTTTTCCAATAGCGTTTGCTCACTTGATGTCTCTGTGTCATATTTTGGCAATTCTGGTAACATTTCAAAGTTTTTCATTATTATTATATTGGTTGTCTGTGATCAGCTATCTCTGATGTTACCATTGTCACTGTCGTGGGGCATCACAGTGCATGCCCGTGTCAGGTAATGAACTTGATCCATAAATGGTGAGCGTGTTCTGACTTCTCTCCCTCCCTTTCGTCAGGCCTCTTGGTCCCTCAGACACAACAAGATTGAAATGAGGCCAATTAATAGTCTTACAGTGACTCTAAGTGTTGAAGTGAAAGGAAGAGTCACACAGCTCTCACTGTGAATCAAAAGCTGGAAATGATTAAGCTCAGTGAGGAAGGCATGTCAACAGCCCAGGTAGGCCACCAGCTAGGTCTGCTGTGCCAAACAGTTAGCCAAGATGTGAATGAATGCGAAGGAAACTCTTGAAGGAAATGAAAAGTGCTGCTCCAGTGAGCCAGTGATAAGAAAGCGAAACAGCCCTATTATTGATATGGAGAAAGTTTGAGTGGTCCAAATAAGCCACCAATTCCCTTAAGATTCCAGAGACCTCAATCCACTAATTCCACCAATTCCCTGATCTAGAACAGGACCTCAACTCTCTTCAATTCTGGGGAGGCCAAGAGAGGCAAGGAGGCTGCGAAAGAGAAGTTCAGAGTTTGACGTTCGCAGAGGTTGGTTCATGAGATTTAAGGAAAGAAGCTCTCTCTGTAACATGGACGTGCAAAGTGAAGTAACAAGTGTTGTTGCAGAAGCTGCAGCAAATTATCAAGAAGATCTAGCTAAGATGCCTTCAGCCACACTAAACAGTAGAGTTTCAATGGCAATGAAACAGCCTTCTACTGGATGAAGATGCCTCCTAGGACCTTCATAGCTAGAGAGGAGAAGTCAATGCCTGGCTTCAAAGCTTCAAAGAACAGGCTGACTTTCTTGCTAGAGGCTAAAGCAGCTAGTGATATGAAGTTGAAGCCGATGCTCATTTACCATTCCTAAAATCCTGGGGCCTGAATAATTATGCTAAACTTACTCTGTTCTCTGTAAATGGAACAAAGCTGGGATGACAGCACATCTATTTCCAACATGATTTACTGAATATTTTAACTCCGTTACTGAGATCTACTGATCAGAGGAAAAGATTCCTTTCAAAACATGACTGTTCATTGACAATGCGCCTGATTACCCAGTGGCTTTGAGGGAGAAATATCATGAGATTTAAGCTGTTTCCACACTTGACAACATAATATCCATTCTGCAGCCCACGAACGAAGGAGCAATTTTGACTTTCAAGCCTTATTATTTAAGAAATACATTTCATAAAGCTATAGCTACCATAAAGAGTGATCCCTCTGAAGGATCTGGGCAAAGTCAGTTGAAAACTTTCTGGAAATGATTCACCATTCTAGATACCATGAAGAACACGCGTGATTCATGGGACTAGGTCAAAATACCAATATTAACAGAAGTTTAGAAGAAGATGATTCCAGCCCTCATGGAAGACTTTGAAGAGTTAAAGGTTTCAGTGGAAGAAACTGCAGATGTGGTAGAAACAGCAAGACAGCTTGCATTCGAAGTGGGGCCTGAAGATGTGACTGAACCGCTCAATCTCATGATTAAATCTGAATGGATGAGGAGCTGCTTCTTATGGATAAGCAGAGAAAGTGGATTCTTGAGATGAAACCTACTCCTGGTAAAGATGCTGTGAAGCTTGTTGAAATCACAGCAATGGACTTAGAGTAATACGTAACTTAGTTGATAAAGCAGTGGCAGGGTTTGAGAAGAGCGACTCCAATTTTGAAAGAAGTTCTCCAAATACACAGGTACAATGCTATCAAACAGCATTTCATACTACAGAGAAATCATTCGTGAAAGGAAGAGTCAGCTGATGTGGCAAAATTTATTGTTGTTTAATTGTTGTCTAAGAAATGGCCACAGCCACTCCAGCCTTCAGCAAGCACCACCCTGATCAGTTAACAGCCACTGAGGCCAGCTCCTCCACCAGCAAAAAGATTATAACTCTCTGAAAGCTCAGATGATGGCTAGTATTTTTCAGCAATAAAATACTTTTAAATTAAGGCATGTACATTTTTAAAGAGATAATGCTGTTGCACACTTAAAATGCTCCAGCATAGTGTTAAGATAACTCTTATATGCACTGGGAAACAAAAAAAAAAATTGTGACTCAGTTTATTGGAATATTCACTTTATTGCAGTGGTCTGGAACTGAATCTACAATGTCTCCATGGTATATCTTCATTAGAAATCATGATATCATATGGTAGAATAAATAGCCTGTGAATTTAAATGCAACAGTATGGCATATTGCCATATGCCAAACACTGTAATATGCATGAAAGTTCTATGAGGTAAATGAAATGAGCTTTAAAATGTTCTCAACAGGATTGATCTGGCTGCTATGTTGAGATTAGAATGCAGGTGGTGGGAGGGGGATGAACAGTTGTGAAAGCTGGGACTTATTAGGAGGCTATTGAAATATCCAGGTGAGAGATGATGATGGCTAAGTCCATAGAAAAGATAGTGGAGGAGCTAAGACGTGGTTACATGTGGAGTGCTTTGAAGGTAGAGTCCACAATTTTGGCCAATTGATTGGATCTGGGGGATGAAAAAAAGAGAGAACTCAAGAATGCCTTACAGGTTTTGAGCCCCCGAACAATTAGAAGGTTAGAGGTGTGTTGCCTGGGATGGGGGATGGAGAAACCAGTTGTAGAGGACAGAGGGTCAGAGGTTCAGCGTGGTGAGCTGACTTACCTAGTAGCCGTCCGGTAGGGTTTTCAAGTAGACAACTGGATAAAGGAGCCTGGAGTTCAGAGGCGGGGTCCAGCTGGAAAGGGGTGATCGACAGCCGTGACACGGGATAAATCGCCACTGAGGAGCGGGGGGGTAGAGAAGGGGTCCAGGGACTGGGACCTTGGTGCTGTGACATTGGAGGTTGCCGAGGTGAAGAGAAGCCGACAAATGAGACTAAGCAAGCGCCGCAAGCGAGGCGGGGGGAGAACCAGGAGAGAGCCGTGTCCTGGAGCCAAGGGAGGAGAGTGTATCCAGAAGGGGAAAGAGCACTGCGGCAGGAAGCCTCGGAGGTCAAACCAGCAGGCTCCCAGGCTTCGGTCCAGGAGACTGGCACTTTGCCTGTTTCCATCTCTGCTCACCTCTCATCACACTCCCCTGGAGTCAGCTCCCTTGTCCGTGGTGAGCTGCTTCTCTTGGTCCCGTCAGGATTTGCAGGGCCCAGCCTCTGCTCAATAGACGCTTGTCTAATAAGCGAAAAGTAGATGAGGGACTCCCCTGGTGGCCCAGCGGCTAAGAATCCACCTGCCAATTCAGGGGACGCTGATTTGATCCCTGGTCTGAAAGATTCCACATGCCTCGGGTCAACTAAGCCCATGCCCCCACAGCTACTGAGCACCCTAAAGCCTGTGCCCGCAGCAAGGGGGCCACCGCAGTGAGAAGCCGCCCAGCACAAGGGAGAGCAGCCCTACTCACCCGAACCGGAGGCAGCCCACGGGCAGCGGCGAAGACACCGTGCACCCGAAAAGAAACGAATGAAAAATCTGAAACAGTGAGGGAGTCAGTGAGTGGTTAGGCATGGGGCTGGACCTCAGAGAAGTTGACAGGCCTTCATCCCTGCTCCCCAGGGAGTGTGTGTCCTTTTGTTTTCAAGTGCCACAAGTCAGGGGTGAGCTGGAGCTGCTTGTATTGACTCATATGAACTAGTAATTGCTATAATTTCAGGAATTCTGAGAGCCAGCTGTTAAACACAGCCATAATTAAAAATCAAATTATTGGGGCAGGGAGGGATAAATCAGGAGTTTGGGATTCACAGATACTCACTACTATATATAGAAAATAGATAAACAACAAGGACCTACTGTATGGCACACGAAACTATACTCAGTGTCCTGTAACGAACCATAATGATGGAAAAGAATATATAACTGAATCCCTTTGTTGTACCCCTGAAACTAACGCAACATTGTAAATCAACTGTGTGAAAGTCGTGTCTGACTCTTTGCGACCCTGTGGACTATACAGTCCATTGACTTCTCCAGGCCAAGATATTGGAGTGGGTAGCCTTTCCCTTCTCCAGGGGATCTTCCCAACACAGGGATCAAACCCAGGTCTCCCACATTGCAGGCGGATTCTTTACCAGCTAAGCCACCAGGGAAGCCCAAGAATCCTGGAGTGGGTAGCCTATCCCTTCTCCAGGGGATCTTCCTGACCCAGGAATTGAACCGGGGTCTCCTGAATGGCAGGGAGATTCTTTACCAACTGAGCTATCAGGGAAGCCCAACTATATACTTCAATTAAATTAAATCAACTATACTTCAATTAAAAACCAAATTATATAAATTTATATCTAAATATATTTTTTAAATACTCAAAATTTCCAATTATTTTGCTACATTTCACTATTATCCATGCTCTTGGGTTCATTTATATCTATGATATCTGAATGATGGAAACCCTGTGAAGTGGTGTGTCCATCTCTCCCCAAGACCACATGCAGTGACGTCAAGTTGGTGACTTGAAATAGACTGTGTGAAAGTATTTACACAACAGAAATTAGCAATTTCTACAAATCAGGGCACCCCTCCCCCCAAACCCCCTGCCCAATGGCCCTGCCCTGTCTGTTGTATCCATTTCCCAAGTGGTTCTAGTTCCCACAAAGCCCTCCAGGAAGCGGCCTTTCTTCAGTGAGGGGCGGGGGGTGGGGGAAATCACTGAATTCTGCAGAAAGCAGGATTTCCTTCTCCCAGTCTCAATGCTCACTTGTGTAAATTCCAGGTGGACAAAACCACCAGAGGCTTGCCTAGATTTCCCTTGCTCTCCCGCCAGTGGTTTGCCGGTGTGCACACAGCTGATGTTTAATGCCATCAATCAAATGGGCTTTGACACCACTGCTGATGACTTACCCCCAAGCACCACCCTGCAGCCTCTTCCGCTGGGTTCTTCTGAGGGAAAGTTTAGATTTATGAAAATCACTCATTATTATTTAACTGGGTCAGCAGCTGAGCTGGTTATGAAACGGGTGTCTGGATCGGGAATGTGGGTCTCAACTGCCAGACTTGAAAGAATCTTTTTAAGAAAACATACATGGTGAATGTGGAGAGGAGTGGGATTATTCCCTTTGAAAGCTGCGACTCAGCCAGATTCTTCTCCAGGGCCCGGTCCGCTCCTGGATGACGCAACCCTCTTACCGCTGGAGTGAGTTATGCTCTCTTTAAAGACTCGAGCTAATGGAATGCTGAGAAAATCAATCCCTCCTTACTATGCTGGCCTGCTGTTTGGTAAATGGAAAGCAAATTCTTTCTTTTTCTAAGTAGGCAGGAATAACCCCTGGGGGATACCTTGATCATACCTTCCACCTGTCCTGAATGAGTGTCCACACGTCATATCTATGCTTAACATACATTTAACTCAAAAAGGCCAAAGTCCATATCCACTCACAGCTCAATGGGGGCTATGAGGGACAACTATTAAGGGTCTCTATCCCTTTCCTCTGAAGAAGGCACATATCATCATGTAGTGCTTTTTGAAGAGATGTTCAAATGACATCTAACATCCATAATGATATTTACCATTTAGTGAGCATTTGCCATGTGCCAGGTGTCCTGCTTTTTCACAACCTCATAAGGTAGACTGCCATTGTATCCCGGACATTCTACTATTGAGCAAACTAGGGTAGACAGAGACCAAGTTCACTGTAAGGAGCAGAGTCTGAACGTAAACCCGGTTCTTTTTGACTCCAGACCGAGGGCCATGAAACACATCGTTTTGTGCCAATGGTCAAGCCTCAGAACCAAATGAGAACTCTGGGCAGTTTTGGCCTTAAAAGGGCTTTCCCCGGGGGCTTAGCGGTAAACAGTCTGCCTGCAATGCAGGGGACGCAGGAGTTGTGGGTTCAACCCCTGGGTCTGGAAGATCCCCTGGAGGAGGAAATGGTAACCCACTCAGTATCCTTGCTGGGAAAATCCCATGGACAGAGGAGCCAGGCAGGTCCATGGGGTCACTAAGAGTTGGACACAACTGAAGTGACTGAGCATGCGTGCGCACACACACACACTCACACACAGTAAGAGCGAGAATATATTGTCTTACAAGACGGTAATGAGCCCCCGGTGCTGAAAGCATTCAAGGAGAAATGCAATGAACACTTCGCAGGGCAGGCTTCCCAGGGCAGCTGGCCTCTTGCTCAGGGAAGAATGACTGATCAGGTCTGCTGCTTCCTACAGCTGCTTGCTCCCGAGGGAAACAGAACACATATTCTGGTAAGAAAGCAGGCATTCTACAAAATCAGATGAGAAATGCAGGGCGAAAATGCAATAAGCTGCCCATATCATGAGGAGAGGCTTGTTTCAAGTCCATCCAGGGGACTAGGCCTCTTCTAGGAATACTGACCTTCTCTCCACGGGACTGTTTATGGAGAAGCCGATGAGCACAGAGTTCCTTTGGCCTCTAGCCTTGTCCAGGACATCACCTGGATATTCCACCTGTAATTTTGCCCCAATTTCCTGAGCCCTCCTCCAAACCTAGTTCATCCTCACACTTGAGTTATCAACACCACCACTGAAACCAACCTGACTTTTTATTCTCTTGCCTGATGTCGGTTCCATTCATCCACAGTCAGGGTGCCAGCAGGGCCACACTCCCTCAGAAAGCTCTGGGGAAGAACTGGCTTCCTCCTCATTTACAGCCTCTGCAGCTTCGTTCTCTGCACACCTTGGCTCATGAGTCCCTCCTCCACCTCCAAAGGCAGCAGTGAAGGGCCTTGTTTCCTCATCAAGGGCCTTGTTTCTGCTGCTTTTAAATCCATTGTTCAGGGTCCCTGTGGTTGCACTTAGGGCCCACCACAGGATAATACAGGATAATCTCCCCATCTCACGGGCTTCCCTGGTGGCTCAGATGGTAAAGAATCTGCCTGCTATGTGGGAGGCCTGGGTTTGACCTGTGGGTTGGGAAGATCCCCTGGAAAAGGAAATGGCAACCCACTCCAGTGTTCTTGCCTGGAGAATTCCATGGACAGAGGAGCCTGGAGGGCTATAGTCCATGGGGTCGCAAAGAGTCAGACATGACTGATCAACTAACACTTTCTCTCCCCATCTCAAGATACCACTTAATCACATCTGTAAGTCATTTCTGTCCTATGCAGTAGCATTCACAGTCTCCAGGAATCAAGACCTGGATATCTTTGGGGGTCATTATTCAACCAGCCACATCTGCCTTGACCCACTTACCTCTCTTTCAAGCCCCAGCTCGATGGTCACCTCCTCGGGAAACTCGCCCTGACACTGTCAGGGAGGTGGGAGTGGCGCCCCTTTTAGGTTCCCGGGCAATTTCAGGTCTTGATTTTAGCCTGTCGCCCTGTTACGCTGTAATTCACTCACTGAGTACCTGCCCTGTGCCAGGCACTGTTTTTATAGCCAGAAACAGACAGGACACAGAGCCCTGCCCTTGTCGAGTTTCTATTCCAATGAGAGCAGATGGTCAATTTTTTTTTAAGTTAAAATGCCTACTACATTAAAAAGAAGCAAATAATAAAACACCACACACCAAAAAAAAGCACCAGAAGAGCTTTCTAGGGAGAGAGCGGCACCCGTGCACAGGTTCTCAGGCTAGGGTGTGGCTCGTGTGTTCAGGCAGCAGAGGAGGGCCGGATCCTCTTTATAGGATCGCTCTCCCAGGCCTGCGTCTTACATAACTGCACAGGGTGTGCACTCCACCAGCATCCAGAAAGTTCCTTTTACATTTAGCCCATTTACACAGACTATTCCAGGTACCAGAGCAGCTCTAATGGCTACTGCCTGAGAAGAAAATAATTGGAGGGGATAGCAGGGTGGAAGCAGGAAGGCCAGTCAAAAGGCACCTCCCTACCTCTGCTGAATTCCCAATACCCTGCTGGAACATACAGGAGAGCAAAGAATGGTGGGTTACATCCTGTAGCGTGATGCAAGCTAGATTAAGGAGCCAAAATCGTGCCTCCCAGGGCACTCCCTGGTTACTTCCTAGATTCTCCTTTCTTTCTTCCTTTAAAAAATATTTGTGTATTCATTTAGCACATCGGGTCTTGGTTGCGCCACGTGGGGTCTTTCGTTTTGGCCTGAGGGCTTCTAGCTGTGATGCAGGTAATTGCGGCAAACAGGCTAGTTGCCCCGAGGCATGTGGGACCTTAGAGCAGTGACCCGGGATCAGACCTGTCTCCTGCGTTGGAAGGCAGATTCTCAACCGCTGGGCCACCAGGGAAGTCCCCAGGATCCACATTTCCTGAACGAAGAAGCGGGTCAGATGATTTTTCAAAGCCAGCATTCTGTCACCCCAGCTGTCTTTGGGCCTTCTTCACTCGGTGTTCCGCCGTCACCCCCAATTCTGCACGTCCGACCTGACTCGAGCCCTTTCTCCTCCGCACCTGGAACAACCTCCTCCGACTTCCCTCACCTGTCGATGGGGCCTCATCTTCCCGCCTCTTTCTGAAATCTCTTCTCACCAGCGTCGCGGGGCCCCAGTCCTGGGACAGCGTCCCTGCAGGCCCACGGCCCCGTGCCGCCCCCAGCCTCTCCCCGGGAGCCGCGGAGGCCTCTCCTTCTCCGTGTGCTGCCAGGCTCCTCCTCTGGCCGTCCCTCCGCAATCCAGGGATGCCCTTCCACTCCACCTCCAGGACCCACCTCCGAGTTCAAGTCCTCCGTTAGCCCGTCCTGAGCCTATCTCTTCTTGACCTCATCTTCGTCAGAATTCCTCTGCCCTTTGTGATCTGTCACTTGGCAATATCCAGTGAAAGCGCAGTCGCTCAGTCGTGTCTGACTCCTAGCGACCCCGTGGATGTAGCCTACCATGCTCCTGCGTCCGTGGGATTTTCCAGGCAAGAGTTCTGGAGTGGGGTGCCATTGCCTTCTTCAAGGTAACGGCTAGGGAAAAGAATGCATACTTTGGAGGCAGGCGGATAGGATTCGACTCCCAGCTGAGTCAGTCACTCTGTAGTATGTGAATTCATTCATCCTCTCTGGGCCTTAGTTTCTTCATATTATAGCTTGATAAAATGATTTTAAAATTTAAAACCAATGTGAGCATCCAAAGTTAACGGCTACGAAGCACCCAGTACTCATCAGGTGCTCAGTAAATGCTGATTCCCTCTTCCCTGCCGGATTTCCCTCACCAGGAGTTCCACTGCCTGCAGCTGGCATTTTGCTTCCTTTCCCTACTGCCTTATTATATTTAGTTAAAACTTTATTTATAGATAAATGTTAGTGACACATTTATTCCAGGTCATACCAACTCGGGTTAGAACACAAGTTAATGAGAACCCCTTTCAGTAATCGTCTACTTGGATGTGCATCAAAATCACCTTTCAACGATCCAAGTCAATTTTTAAAACTTATTTGAATATTTTTAAACACGCCCTAGAGTAGAAGAGGAGAGTATGATAAGCCTCTGTGTACCTGTTCCTCAGCTCTGGGAACTGTCCATTTTTAGCCAGTCTTGTTTCATCTATCCCCCCACCAGCTCTCTATTTTTATTTCTGGAGTATTTTAAAGCAGATCTCAGACATCATACTGCTCCACTCATAAATAATTCAGTAGGGATCTCTACTATGTAAAGACTTGTCTTGGTTTGCCAGGGCTGCCAAAACAAAATGCCGTAACCTCCGTGACCTCGACAATGGAAATTTGTTTTCTCACCGTTCTGGAGGCTGGACATGTAAAATCAAGGCGCTGGCAGGTCTGGCTTCTCCTGAGGCCTCTCGGCTTTCCGGCATCCTCAGGTGTCCCTTTCTCTATGCGTGCACTCAAGGGGTCTCCTCCTTTTCACAAGAACCCCAGTCCTGTGAGACCAGGGCCCCACCCTTATGACCTCACTTAACCTTGATTTGATCTTTGATACAGTCACATTAGGGGTTAGGGCTTCAACATAACGAATTTGGGGGAAAAGACAATTCTGTCCATGTTTAAGAAACATGATCACATCGTTATGCCTAAAAATAATAGAAAGAGTTTCTTAGCACTATTTAATGTCCTTCCATGTTCAAACTTCTCTAGTCACCACCCCCAATATATTTTTTAACACAGATGGCTTGTTTGAAACATTATTTTTGAAATACAGATTCCCAGGCCCCATCCTGGAGTGGCAATTTAGATCCCACTTTGCTGCTTCTGGGGAGGCCTGATAGTTACTGATCATTACTTAAATGCCAATGGAAGTTTGGCCTTTACGTATTTTAATCAGAATTATGCCAACATTCATAGATTTCTACCAAGAAAGTAACTTCTAGAACAAGTGTCTTTAAGTAAAGAAATTCACTCATTAGTTTTCCCTACAGCACAACTAGTTTCCAGTCTTACCATTTTTTATTAAAGTTTATTGGAATTATCTTCATTGGCATCAATTCTTTTCCTGTTTACATTTTATAATGAAATTTGATTCACCATCTGGTTTTTGTCCAGGCCAAGTTTTACCAATTATAACATCTGCCTTTGTGACTTTCTCTTTGTGGCCAGTATTTCTACCAAATCCAGCTGTTCCCAGATTTGCAGGTCCACATTTTGTCAAGTTTTGATTCTTCAGGTAATTTTCAGTCAAGTCATTCTTTTCCCCGATGCAAATGTGCTTGGAGGTCAGAAGGGCAAGATTAAAACAGTGTGGAGGCTGCAGTATGGTTGGTGAGCATGGGTTAGGCAAATAGCTGCAGGACTTGAAATCCTGGGAAATTAAACACACACTTGTCAGCTTGCCCCTCCCGGACCTCCCCGCTTTATGGCTCTCTCTCTCGCTTCCTCATCCGTGTGAGTCTGGGGCTGAGTGTTAGCCCTCTGCTCTTCTTGACCTTCAGACCAACTGCTGCCGCCCTGAGCCTTGATTCTTCCCCAAGGCCATGGGCCATAAGGTACCTTTAGCAGAGGTGGCCTCCCCCTCGATTTTGTTAGTGCCGAGCCTGGTGCTGCACGAGCAGTGGGGTCCCAAAACCACCTGTTGACTTATTCATCTTAAAACATTGCCGTTATGATGTCAAGTCCCATAAGCTAGGCCACTGTTAAATGCAAACACATCGAACTCCACCTACCACTTCCTGGGGGGGTAAGTGGGCGGACGGATCCAGATTCGGCAGTTCTGAACTGTTGGGGGGCCTCTCAATCTGTCTACAGGAGTGAAGCTTGAGAAGTTTTATTTTTTGCCGATGTTCCCCAGCAAATGCCTGCTGCACGCCCACACGCTTAGCCAGCAAGAACAGAAGAAGAGCTGCTTGCAAGGATTGTTCCCTCTGGGACCGATTGCCGCAGGGCAGCCTCCCTGAGGCTTGCGGTCCTGCCTGGGGGTTGGGATCCCAGGAGAAGGGGGGCTTCCGATGAAAGTGCAGCAATGGCTGCCCGTAGTCCTGCCAGGGGACAGTGAGGCCCAGTGGAGACCTGGTGGAGGCTTGGAGGCGGGCCACCTGGAGGAGACACAACCCACTCAGAGACAGGACCGGGAGAGGACTGCAGGGCCGTGTGTGTGTGTGTGTGTGTGTGTGTGCGCGCGCGCACTCAGTTGTGTTCAACTCTGCGACCCCATGGTCTGTAGCCCACCAGGCTCCTCTGTCCATGGGATTCTCTCCAGGCAAGAATACTGGAGTGAGTTGCCATTTTCTTTCCAGGGGATCTTCTCGACCCAGGGATCTTCTGTGCCAACGTCAAGTGGCTTCATTATGAGTGGCAGCACCCATAATATAAACTGTGCTTACAGTATTCAAGCCCAAGAATTAGCAAAAGAAAACAGGAGGAAGAAGAGAAGGGTGCTGGCCTTCAAGAGAATTTGAGAAGAGAGAGAGGAGAGGACTGCCCTCCATGTTTCTCAAATTCCCCTTCAGGTTGGAATCAGCTGGGGTGGGTGGGGTGGGGGTGCTTTAAAAAGATTGAGGCCAAAGCCCCACCTCTACCCCAGAGGCTGATGTAATTGCTCTGGGTCCAGTCCTGTCATCCAATTTTTCAAAAGCTCCCCAGGGGGGTTTAATGTGCAGCCTATGGAGACAACTGGGCTAGATTGAAGACAGAGAAGGAAACCTGAGCTCCCTGGGTCTTCGGTGGCCCGCAGTGACAGGGAGAAGGCCCTTGGACCTGACCTTTGGTGTCAGGTGGCAGCCTGCAGGGCTCGAGGCCAAGCGCTGGGCATGGCATCTTCGGGTCTGAGTGCAGCTTTGGGACTGACCACGGACCGCTGCGAGGCCTTGGCCAGCGAGCTTGCGGGGCAGAGGAGACTTGGGCTCCCCAGGTTGCTGGGTGCCAGGCAGTCCCTTCCTGCCTTTGCTCCCCTCAGAGACTCTCCAGCTCTAAACTATTCCGAATCTCGGCTTTCATTAAAATAGCCCAGTCACTTCTAGCTCAACAGATTTTTTTTTCCTCTCCATGAATTATTCAAACTTAGGAGTCGAATGTTGAAAATAACATGTTGGAGTTGTCCTCATTACAAAGCTTTTAGCTGTGACTTGCTGGCTGCCTTTATATTTACAAAGCCTGGTCTCTGCAGACGGGGGGTAGGGGGAGGTGGCTGCAGTCAATCATTTACAGAGTCTCTAGAGAATGCCACGCGGAGATGAAGTAAGGAATAACCCCCCACAGAGTAAACAGAGGCGGTGGAACCACCCTGGGCGCCCAGAAGTGTCCCCAGCCTTGGGCGGGCCTCCCGGTCTCCCTGGGCGTCCGTTTTAGCCGTGTTCATAAACGTCTGTTTCACATCTGCCCTGTAGACGGGGATTAAGTGGGTGACACCTCCCCTTGAGGAGCCCCCAGCTGGGGGGTTGAGGCAGACATGTATCCAGCCAGTGATAAGAGGATATGAATAAGAGGCGGAATATGCTACAGATTTTAACTTGTGGCTTTCTCCGTGACTTCTAACCACCACACAGAAAATTCAGAAGAAGCAGAAGGTGGGACCAAGTGATGAGGGCCCTTGGAGGGTGGGGGGCAGAGTTTCTGCCCGCGGGTCACCACCACATCATCACAGATGTTGCCACGTTCCAGACCACACAGGGCTTCATTGTGACTGCTTCTAGAGCTGGGATTGTTAAGGTGGGGAAATGAAACCTGGGTGATTGGTGCAATTTGCAAGAAAGTTATAAATATACTGTCATGCCAGAGGAAAGGTATTTCTAGAGAACAGACAAGAGATCAGATTCATTTGCTTAATTTTCAAAACCATTCTCTCTCTCTTTTTTAACTGCTTCCTGATGAAACAAATCCCACCCAAGGCAGTGGAGGAAGTTACATTTGGTGACTGTGCAAGAATCAGTGACAATAATATCTGGGAATTCTCACAGCATATGTCAAGGAGTTGAGGAATTTCAAATGCTTAGACATTTATGAGGTCGTTTACTTTGCTTTAGAAAAGATGGTTAAGGTGCTATCACGTAAAGCAGTAATTTTGAGCCTCTAGCGTATGTCTGAAGTGCGTCAGCCTTGCTCAAACACGGATTGCCAGGCCCACTGCCAGGGTTTCTGACTCCAGGGCCTGAGAACTTGCATTGCTAACAAGCTCCCAGGTGATGCTGAAGCTGCCAGTTGGGGATGGAGCTCTGAGAAGGAGTGATATTAACACCTACTTTCAGTATTTGAAATGCTGTTCGAAGCAGCAAACACAGCGCATTGAAGGACTCTCAGGGCTGTTCCCCCGCTGTCCTGCCTCCTCTCTTTTCTTGTCTGTTCCTGTTCTGACTTGGTTCTCATTACGTGTAGCATGGAAAGTGAAAGTGAAATTCGCTCAGTCATGTCTGACTCTTTGTGACCCCATGGACTATACAGTCCATGGAATTCTCCAGGCCAGAATACTGGAGTGGGTAGCCTTTCCCTTCTGCAGGGGATCTTTCCAACCCAGGGATCAACCCCAGGCCTCCAGCATTGCAGGCAGATTCTTTACCAGCTGAACCATCAGGGAAGCCGAAGAATACTGAAGTGAGTAGCCTTTCCTTTCTCTAGAGGATCTTCCTGACCCAGGAATCAAACCAGGGTCTCCTGCCTTGCAGGCAGATTCTTTACCAACTCAGCTATGAAGGAAACCCACCTGTAGCATGGATCTGTGGCCAATCAGCTGTAGAGAAATGTGTCCTTTCTTGGCCACCATCATCTTAAATAATCATTAGCACAATTAGGCCCTTTGTAAAATCTGCATCTTGGCTCATCCAGATTATTTTCCCCTCCAGTTTCTTCAGGTGAAAAAAAGAAAGTGAAAGTTGCTCAGTCTAGTCCAACTCTTTTCGACCCCATGGAATTCTCCAGGCAGGAATACTGGAGTGGGTAACCTATCCCTTCTCCAGCGGATCTTCCCTACCCAGGAATCGAACCCAGGTCTCCTGCATTGCAGGTGGATTCTTTAACAACTGGGCTACCAGGGAGAGCAAATAATAAATTTTTAAGAATTTTCCCAGCTGAAAAGTCCATGACTTTTTGAAGCAATGGATTTAAGAAGCACTGCCCATTTGTTTTGAGAGAAGGCGAAAAATCACTTTTACAGAGAATCCACTTACCTACTTGTGTTCCAAGTCTCATTTCATTCTCCTGAAACCATTTGAGTTATGCCATTTTCAAGATAGAGACTCAGCAGTTGAGATAGTTTAGGTCAGTTGCCCAGTCACCCAGCCAGTGAGTAGTGGAGCCGGGTTTGAACTCTGAACTGTCCTTGCTCCGTTCAACATAATGCACAGGGTTTCCTGCTGCGGGGGCAAAACGAGAACGATGCCAGGGAAATGCTTCCTCCCATGGACTGCTCGTCTGACTCTTGGATGTTTGCACCCAAGAAGGAGGCCTCAGCGCCAGGCCCCCTTGTTTACATACAGGTCTGGGATCCCACACACAGGAGAACTGAACACAGAGCCCCGGGCCGGGTGGAGAGCCACGCCCAGCTTGGATGGCATGCCTGGCAACGCAGCAGAAATACTACAGGGGAAGGCAAAAACATTTCAGAGATGCAGTCACAGCCCTTTTCTTCTTGCTGGAGCCAATAGCTTTGGACTCTCTATTTGAATAGGCTTTTCTTTTCCTTAAAAAACAAAAGAAAAGGCTGTTCTATTTGTAGCCCTCCTAATGACAAGGTCACGGTGTCCACAAGGATGATAAGAGGAAAGCCCTCTGTGACACAGGGGAGCCTTGCCAGTCTTAACATCCCGTAATTCAAAATCGCTGGTCTGAGCGACACTCAGGGAAGAAAACGGATGTCTTTCCCAAATCTGGTCATTAGTGAGAAGGAAGTGAGCGCCATCAGCTGCCACTTATTACCGGGGGCCCTTAGGGACCATCTGCTTTTTCATAAGCAGCCTTTAAATTATCTGCAGTCAAGAAGCCCAGCTCAGTCAGTCTCAGAGGCAGCTGGAAACTGAACCAGGGACGTCTGGGAGAACTGAAGTCAGAATCATGAGCTGCAGATGCTGGCGAGGGGTTTAAATGATTACCCATGCTTTGAAGGAAGCCACACAAGAGCCTATGCCTGAACTGAGGTTTGGGGGACAGGGGAGTACTAATGGTCTAGACCAGTGCTTCGCAAACTTCAATGTGTTCATGATAAAACCATGAGATTTCTGTTAAGTGCAGTTTCCGTTTCTTTAGGTTCAGAAAGGGGTAGAGATGATGCTCTTCTAGCAAGCTCCCAGCAATGCCAGCTTCCCTGTCCATAGCCTTGCCTGTCCAATTTGGACAGTCTGGAGAACTTTCCTTGTAGAGTCTTCAGTGGTCTTAAAGGAATCGATTTCTAGATCCTCAAAACCTATTTTCACTGTTTCCTAAAAACTAAGTGAGATCAAAGCTGTGTGCTCTTCTTTACAACAGACTTCTTCCTGCTTCTCTTCCCTCCTCTCCTCCATCTCAAAGCTTACAATGGTGCATTGCCTCAGGGTGCAGAAACCCACCGATTCCCAAGCAAAGCAACAATTTGAAATATTCGTGTTACTGTTGAAAAAGTGACTAACTCTAATAACTGGTTACAAATATTTTCACAAGTCAAATGGTGTTGATTCATTGCTCTCAACAAAGCTGAAGGAGATGTGAATTATTCGCTAATAGTTATTTTTAGATAATTTTGAGGAATTTATTCAAAAAGAATTCAAAGAATTTAATCACATCTCTATAACAAAACTTCCAACTCCACTGCTTAAATTCGAACAAACTTCTTAGCATTCTATGGAAAAAAAGAAAAAAATAAGGTGAGTATTGATTCTGTGCAGGGAAAGTCAAACTGGAGTTCGTATTGCTAAGACAAGGCTCTAAGACGGAGCTGGGAGGCCACTGAGGAAGTGGGCCTTATGCAGGTCTTAGTCCTGATAAAATCTGAACTTTGACCACTTATTTTCTTAACGTAGGCCTCCAGAACACCTGCCCAATGTTCCGGACACCCAAGCTACTTGTTGGACCCCTACCCTAAAATAACTCATGACAAAAACCCAAATAACAGGACAGTCTATCCTTTATGGATAAATATTCACTTTCCTGCATCAAATTCAATTTAATTCCTGCCAGACAACTAACAGCCTTGTGACTTTTGCCTTTATAAGCTCCTGACTTTCTTCCTCAGAACACTCTTAATGATTTTACCAGAATCTGTGCATTCTGAATTGCAGATCTTAAGACCACAAATTATTCTTTGCAGAGAATTGTCCAACATTGCTGAATCCTATTCCATTTTAGCAGTAATAGTCAACATAGAACTTTTAATTAGTTGTTTTTAGGAAGTAGAACAAAGAAAGGAAAAAATTGATCCAATCATGAAGAGATCCATTTCCAATAAAAATTGTGTTTGATAATAATAACTACCAAAACATATATTTGTGTTTTTATCCATTGTTTACCATTCACCATTGTATGATTTAATCTAGCAAAATGTTTAACCCTTAGAGACTTATGAGCTCTGAGTTTATATGCATATTTTTTGTTGTAGAAAAATATGACAGAAAGTATGTTTCACAGGGGTAAAGTTCTATATGGTAAAGGAATGAAAATATGAATCAAAGAGAGGAAAGTATGAAGCAACATTTAGAAGAGCTCATTCAAATATTTCTAAACAGATAATGATATCAAATCACTACGGTACATAGATTCCATTGGAAACTTTTTTAAAATTATATAACAGTCTTGCTTAGTGGCTCATTTGGTAAAGAATCTGCTTGCAATGCAGGAGACCCAGGTTCGATCCCTGAGTTGGGAAGATCCCCTGGAGAAGGGAATGGCAACCCACTACAGTATTCTTGCCTGGAAAATCCCATGGACAAAGGAGTCAGGCAGGCTACAGTCTGTGGGGTGGCAAAGAGTCAGACATGACTGTGCAACTAACTTTCACTTACTTTAAATGTCAATATTTTAAGAAAAGCTTGTTCCTGTATATTTTTAATGGATGATTACACATGGGTTTCACTGGAAGCATTTTTTTATAGAGCAGTTTTTAAATATTTGTATTTATTTATTTGGCTGCTCTGGGTCTTAGTTGCGGCATGCAGGATCTTCAATTTTCTTCGTGGCATGTGGGGTCTAGTTCCCTGATCAGGGATCGAACCTGGGACCCCTGCTTTGGGAGTGTGGAGTCTTGGCCACTGGACCACAGGGGAAGTCCCTGGAAACATGTTTTAAATTATACAAAGTTTATTTCAAAATATCAGTATTTATAATAGGGAACTGCCTTCTTTTTAAACTTAGGTTTTAGATATAAACATAAAAATTATGCATTGCACATAGTTTTTTCAATTCTTTTTAAGTTTACAGAACAAACCAATGTTTGAAGACCAAATGTCATGGCAGAACATCCCTCAGACTTTAGGAGAATATCTTTGGTATCTTCATTTTACCAACCAGCTTTTTATTTGGCTTGCTTTTTAAATAATCGATTCCACTTAAATTATGGGCTATTCATTCAACTGGTTTTTGGTTTTTGTTTTCTGTTTTGGCAGGAGGAGGTAAGAGGGATGGGGAAGGTTGATGGAAAAGATAAAAGAGAATATTGGGTTGGTATCTCCAAGAGATAGTATTTCTTTGGGTTATTACATATATATATAGTATATATACAATAGTATATTATATATAGCCAATAACTCCAGCCATCTTCTCATCTTTTATCTCTATTCTACTTTATTTCATACTTTCAAAAATGTATAATGAAACAAATGTGTAAGGTAGTACTACTACTACTAATATGAACCCTTATGGATTTACCACTCTGCTCGTGAAAGAGAATGTTACCGTCCTGTTGGAGTCCTCTTCGCACCCCACCTTCATGCCGTTCTCCTGATCTTCCTTCTCCCAAAGTAAGCACAACTCTAAAGTCTGTGTATAGGATTCCGTCACTCAGAAAAGAAAAATAGATTTCCACACATGCCTTAGAAACCTACAGTTCCGTTTTGCCTGTTTCTGGACTTTCCATAAATGTTATCATATTGCATATATTCTTCTGCAATGTGAGTTTTTTCACTTGGCTTTTTTTTTTCAAAGATACATTCTTGTTGATACATGTAGCTAAAGTTCATTCCTTTTCATTATGGTAAGGTATTATGTAAGTATGGCAGAAATGGTCCATTCTTCTCTTGTTAAATTGTTTCTTATTGTTTTGTGACTACAAAGAAGATGCTATCATGAACATTTTTGTACATGTCTCATGTCTCACACATTAGAGTTATCTGGGGCTAAGTGTGTATGTGGTGTGTTTACACATCTCTGGGATTGCTAGGTAACAGAACATTTTATATGTGTGCTCAACTTTACTAGATAATGCCAAATTATTTTCAAAATGTTTGGAATAATTTATATTCCCATCAACAGTATATAAGGATATAATTTGTGTGTATATATTTCACAGTTGCCTCACCAAAATGTGCTAAAATGCTTCATCAACTTGGGGGCTGTAAAATGGTATCTCTTCCAGGCTTAATTTCCACATTCCTAATTATAAATGAGATTGAGAGTGTGTTGGACTTCCTTGGTGGCTTAGACAGTAAAGCGTCTGTCTACAGTGCAGGAGACCTGGGTTTGATCCCTGGGTTGGGAAAATCCCCTGGAGAAGGAAATGGCAATCCACTCCAGTACTATTGCTTGGAAAATCCCATGGACAGAGAGCCTGGTAGGCTACAGTCCACGGGGTCGCAAAGAGTTGGACACGACTGAGCGACTTCACTTACTTTACATGCTTTCTCTTCTGTCAAATGCCTTTCTGTGCCTTTTATTTTTTCAGCTAGCTTTTGTCTTTCTGAAAATTAATTTCTAAGATATGTGTGTTATACATATGTTTGCTATCAAGTGCATATTGGAGAAGGCAATGGCACCCCACTGCAGCACTCTTGCCTGGAAAATCCCGTGGATGGAAGAGCCTGGTGGGCTGCAGTCCATGGGGTCGCTAGGAGTCAGACACGACTGAGCGACTTCACTTTCACTTTTCACTTTCAGGCATTGGAGAAGGAAACAGCAACCCACTCCAGTGTTCTTGCCTGGAGATTCCCAGGCACGGGGGAGCCTGGTGGGCTGCCGTCTATGGGGTCGCACAGAGTCGCACTGAAGTGACTTAGCAGCAGCAGTAGCAACAGCAACAGCAAGTGCATATATGTGTTTTATACATATAATATGTATATTATAAAACATATTTTTCTGGATAAATTCATTTGTTGGTTATATGTTCTGCATGTTTCTTTTCCCAGACCGTAGCTTTCTTTCACAATTCATTTTGCCCCTTTTGATAAACAGAATTTTTTAATTTTAATGGCACTGAGTCTGACAATACTTTCCTTCATGACTTGCACTGTTGTTCTTGTTTAGAAAATTCTTTCCTACATTGAGATCAGACTGATATTCTCCTGTGTTTTCTGCTGTAAGTTTTGAAGCTTTCCTTTGCATACTTAACTGGTTGCTGTGTGTGGGGTGAGGTAGGGATCCAGTTATTTTCCTTACACCAATTGCTGAATGGTCTACACTTTCTCCAACAACATGCAATGCCAGCTGTGTTACAGATAAAGTTTCCACTCATGCATGGGGCATCTTCTGGGCTGAATTATTTTCCATGGGTTTCATTTCTCAAAATCCCTCTCTTCTGTAGCTTCTTTCCAACTGTGCCTCAATCAGTGTAGGGAAGTCATGCCTTTATCTTTACCTTGTCTAAGGATTCTTGGAGATATTTGGTTATTCTGTACCTGCATCTCAGCATTGGTGCAAAGCAATCAAATAGGCGGGCAGTCGGGATGGAGGAGTAAGTCATGTACTCTTGTCCTCCCGTGAGAACACAAAAACCAACAGAATGGGGAAGACTGGAGATCTCCTCAGGAAAATCAGAGATACCAAGGGAATGCTTCATGCAAAGATGCGCACAATACATGACAGAAATGGTAAGGACCTAACAGAAGCAGAAGAGATTAAAAGGAGATGGTGAGAATACACAGAAAAATTGTACAAAAAAGGTCTTAATGACCTGGATAACCACGATGGTGTGGTCACTCACCCAGAGCCAGACATCCTGGAGTGTAAAGTCAAGTGGGCCTTAGGAAGCATCACCATGAGCAAAGCTAGTGGAGGGGATGGAATTCCAGCTGAGCTGTTTCAAATCCTAAAAGATGATGCTGTGAAAGTGCTGCACCCAATATGCCAGCAAATTTGGAAAACTCAGCAGTGGCCACAGGACTGGAAAAGGTCAGTTTTTATTCCAATCTTAAACAAGGTCAATACCAAAGAATGTTCAAACTACTGTGCAATTGTGCTCATTTCACATGCTAGCAAGGTAATGCTCAAAACCCTTCAAGCTGGCCTTCAACAGTACATGAACCAAGAAATTCCAGATGTACAAGCTGGATTTAGAAAAGGCAGAGGAACCAGAGATCAAATGGCCAACATTCGTGGGATCATAGAAAAAGAGAATTCCAGAAAAACATCTACTTCTGCTTCATTGACCATGCTAATGCCTTTGACTGTATGAATCACAATAAATTGTGAAAAATTCTTACAGAGAATTTTCCAGACCACCTTATCTGCCTCCTGAGAAACCTGTATGCAGGTTAAGAAACAACAGTTAGAACCAGACACGGAACAACAGACTGGTTCCAAATTGGGAAAGGAGTACATAAACACTTGTATATTATCAGCCGGCTTACTTAACTTACATGCAGAGTACATCATGCAGAATGCCAGGCTGGATGAATCACAAGCTGGAATCAAGAGTTCTGGGAGAAATATCAACAACCTCAGATATGCAGATGATACCATTTTAATGGCAGAAAGTGAAGAGGAACGAAAGAGCCTTTCGATGAAGGTGAAAGAGGAAAGTGAAAACGCTGGCTAAAACGCAACATTAAAAAACTTAAATCATGACATCCAGTCCCATCACTTCATGGCAAATAGATGTGGAAAAGTGGAAACAGTGAGAGACTCTATTTTCTTGGTCTCCAAAATCACAATAGACAGTGACTGCAGCCATGAAATTAAAAGATGCTTGCTCCTTGGAAGGAAAGCTATGACAAACCTAGACAATGTATTAAAAAGCAAAGATATCACTTTGCCAACAAAGCTCCATCTAGTCAACCTGTGATTTTTCCAGTAATCATGTACGGATGTGAGAGCTGTACCATAAAGAAGGCTGAGCACCAAAGGAATTGATGCTTTTGAACTGTGGTGCTGGAAAGACTCTTGAGAGTCCCTTGGATGGCAGTGAGATCAAACCAGTCAATCCTAAAGGAAATCAACCCTGAATACTCATAGGAAGGACTGATGCTGAAGCTGAAGTTTCATACTTTGGCCACCTGATGGGGAGGACCAACTCATTGGAAAAGACCCTGAGGCTGGGAGAAATTGAAGGTAGGTGGACAGGGGACAGCAAAGGATGAGATGGTTGTATGGCATGACCGACTCAGCACACATGAGTCTGAGCAAACTCCAGGAGATGGTCAACGACAGGGAAGCCTCGTGTGCTGCAGTTCACCGGGTCACAGGGTAGGACACGAGTTGGTGACTGAACAACAACAATCATCAGATAGGATATTGCACATAATGTGCTTAGTCAGATACCTGCCACACAGTTAGCCCTTCAGTTCAGTTCAGTTCAGTTCAGTCGCTCAGTCGTGTCCAACTCTTTGCGACTCGATGAATTGCAGCACGCCAGTAAACTGTAATTATCATCATCATGGTATCTTGTAATCCTTAATCTATTTCTTTAGCATCACTGTAGCTAGATTGTCAAAAATTACTTGAACATCTTCTAAGAGGGGCCAGGCCATGTAGCATAAACTGCCTGCCTTATGCCACCCAAACAAATTAATGGAAAAGAGAAATTAAGTTATGAAAAACTGTGTGCATATAGCATCAAGACCCGGATGCTGAGAAAGACTGAAGATGTGAAGAGAAGGGAATGACATAGGATTAGATGGGGTTGGATGGCATCACCAACTCAATGGGCATGATTTTCAGTAAGCGCCAGGAGATGGTGAACGGCAGGGAAGCCTGGCGTGCTACAGTCCAAAGAGCTGCAAAGAGTCGGACATGACTGGGTGACTGAACAACACCAACATCATGACCACGGTGCCAGGCACAGCACGTTCACTCAGTAAAAGTTTATTGTAGCTGGAAGACAGATTCTCAGCGTAGTAACGCGTGGACTTGGGAGCCAAACTAACCTGAACTTGAATCTGGTCTCTTCGATTTACTAGGTATGGTGCCTTGAGTAAGTTACCTCGTATCTCCGCACCTCAATTTCTTCATAGGTTTGCTGTAAGGGTTCAATGCATTCCAAATGCTTAGCACAGTTCCTGACACATGGTAAGCAACTGATAATCATTTTTCTTGTGTTGACTGTTGGAATGTCCAAGTTTAACTCTCCTCGGAGCAGCTGCCTGCTGTGTAACCTGCTGTCAGCACCTCTGCATTTCAGGGAGTCACCCGAGCACCACTGAGGCTGCCCCACTTATTTGGCCATGGGGCTGACCTTGTCTTCTTTCAGAATGTCTCCTGACAATACGAATTATTTATTTCTCCTGGAATTCTTAACTTGTGATAATTGTTTACCAAATGAAGGGAAAAAAATGATTTCCAGTTAGCATGACAGAAAATTTTTAATTGCAGAAAGGGGGAACATTGATTAATGTAATAATGTGATATTTCTAGTGAGGAAGAATGCTGAAGCAGGAGAAACCTGACCTCTAGTATCAGCTCTAGCGTATGTGCTTGGGTATGTTAACTAACTTCTCTGACTGTCTGCTTCTTCATGGGTAAAATGCAAAGTTTGCTAGATTACAAGGATGATTTAAATGTAGGTAAGTCACCTGGAACAGTTTCTTATGCATAGTAGGTCCTCAATCCATGGCAAATAAACACATTTGCTGAAGACTCAGACTCTAAGTGGGATAGCAAAACAACCGCAAAAGGAATGTCTCCTTCTTCTGCATCACGGCTTCTGGAGCATGGACCACAAACTAGCAGTTCCATTTGGATCATGCAGGGTACTGAAGCACTTTGAATCTGTGGTCGATATTTCTAAAATTGGTCGACATATTGACACTGTTGGGTGACTTCCATCCTCTTCAAGGTAAGTTTTCACAAGATGTATCAGAAGAGGCAGTAGATATTGTCTTCTAGAAGTTGAACATCATTGTAATAATTCTCTAATTTATGATGAAAAACACTAACAGCTTCAGGAATCAGGGCTCAAGTCTCTCGTCAGCACTTTCTCTTCTAGGAGGAAATGCACATGGATGGCCAGATTGTAAACAGAGAATCTCTTGGTGAAGAAGAAGTCAGAACAAGCGGGATGTTAAACAATCCCAGTGGCCAATGACATCAGTCTAGATGAACTCAACCACCCATGCCCTCCACCTGGCAAGAGGCCATAGAGACAGTTATCTGCCTCTGTTCCTCTCTCGAGCAGACAGCCTTGGAGAATGCCATCAACTTTTATGCTCCTTGACTCTTCTTCTTTATTTAGGCTCCATGCAGATATAGTTCAGTACAAGCCCTCTTATCTAACCAAACTGAGAAGTGCTGTTGGGAAAATGTGTTTTAAAAGTTTATTGAAAAAAAATGAGAAAATCATAAAAAAGAATGCACTTAGCATTTATTCTAAAACATTTAAAAGTCCCTTTCTTTGTGTGCCAGTTTTTTGATATAGGACAAATACCTTTTCTTTAAAACTGACTTCCTTTCCTTTGTGTAAAGCCTACTCATAAGGCATCATCTATAATCTCTAGTTCAAGTTTCTTTAAAGTAGAGCAACAACGTAAAGACAGCTACAAAGTAATTTGAGATTTTTACAATTTTCATCAGCTTTCCCTTTATGTGTTATTCAATAGCAACTTTATATTTTTTAATTGGAGGATAGTTGCTTTACAATATCGTGTTGGTTTCTGCCATACATCAACATGTCCATCAATAGACGAATGGATACAGAAACTGTGATACATATACACAATGGAATAATACTCAGCTATAAAAAAAAGAATGCATTTGAATCAGTCCTAATGAGATGGGTGAACCTAGAGCCTATTATACACAGTGCAGTAAGTCAGAAAGAGAAAGACAAATATTGTACAGTAACACATATACATGGAATCTAGAAGGATGGTACTGATGAACCTACCTGCAGGGCAGAAATGGAGACACAACTTTAATAAAAACTTTCATTAAGTTCTTCCATAGCACCCAAATTAATTTTCATAAAAACAATAACCCATTATTTTCTGTACTCATTATTTCATGGGTTAACATATATTTTAATTGAACTGCATAATTACAAAATAGCACAACTGGCCCAAACAGGTTTGGAAACAAGTTCAACTAATTGACTCTAGGAAAGCCTACAATATAACCAGTAGGCATATAAGAGACCAGACCACCAGCCAGAAGCACTCTTTGAGATCAGTATGTCTCCCAGAGAAAACAATACATATTAAGTGGGGGTCAGTTAAAAAACATATTTTATAAACATTTTTTTCATATTATGTCTTGTGTACCTGGTTGGAGTTAAGCTCTTCTAAATATGGTCATAATCCTCTCTTACCTGCCTCAGATAACACCCATCTTCTCTTGGCACCCGATGAATGATTATAAGTCAGGGAGATGTGGTATATATACAATGGAATAGTATTTATCCATAAAAAAGAATGAAGTATCGCCATCTGCAGCAACATGGACGAACCTAGAGATTATCATATCAAATGAAGTAAGTCAGACAGAGGAGAAATATTATATGACATCTCTCATATGTGGAACCTATAAAAGTGATACAAATGACCTTATCTGTGAAACAGAAACAGACCCACAGACATAGAAAACAAGCTTCTGGTCATCAACAGGGAGAGTGGGGAGAAGCGGTAAATAAAGGGCTTGGGATTAACAAGTAACACTTCTTACATATTCATACGGGCTTTCCAGGTGGCACAGTGGTAAAGAATCCACCTGCCAATGCAGGAGTTGCAAGAGATGCTGGTTCAATCCCTGAGTTAGGAAAATCCCCTGGAGAAGGGGATATATATCTGAATCACTTTGGTGTTGGAGAAGACTCTTGAGAGTCCCTTGGACTGCAAGGAGATCCAACCAGTCCATCCTAAAGGAGATCAGTCCTGGGTGTTCATTGGAAGGACTGATGTTGAAGCTGAGACTCTAGTACTTTGGCCACCTTGTGTGAAGAGCTGACTCATTTGAAAAGACCCTGATGCTGGGAAAGATTGAAGGTGGGAGGAGAAGGGGATGACAGAGGATGAGATGGTTGGATGCATCACTGACTCAATGGACACGGGTTTGGGTGGACTCCAGGAGTTGGTGATGGACAGGGAGGCCTGGCATGCTGCAGACACGACTGAGTGACTGAACTGAACTCAATCACTTTGCTGTCCACCAGAAATTAATACAACATTATAAATCAACTATACTTCAAAAAAAGTCAAGGGGATTTGCTTCCAGTTTATCACAAACTCACTTTGTAGCTCCAAGTTTGGAATTTGTTTTGCTATAGTCACTCCGTGCTGCTTCCAGGATCTGCTATAAGGATCAAATGAAACTGTTATCTGTGAAAACACTTGGTAAGCTCAAAAGCCCTAATCTACTGGCTAAGTCATTAATTCTGTGTGTGTTCATCACACCATCCTACGAGATCGTGGGTTCCTTGAGGACAGGAATAAAACCACAACTGCACCGCATACAAGGCCAGCACAATGTGAAGCTCACAGTGAGAACCATTGTGGAGACTGATTATGTTTGCACACATGCAGATCTTCCTCGCTGTTTTTATCTGCCAGGTACAAGCACACACTGGACACCACGTCCCACTGACTCTGCTTGTCCCGTAAGTCCTGGGACACTGTGGCAATTGAGAACATAACACATATTGCTGCATCTTCCTGGAGGAACCCACTGGTGGCACTCCTGGAAGGGACTGGGATGGCAATGGAGATTGACGAGGGAGTTTCCCTCCAGATGGTTTTGTCTGAATTGAGTGGCAGTTTCACATAAAACCACAGCCCAATTTGGGGGCCATTTTTTCTTTCCTCTCTTCCTAGTCTATAAAAATTCTCTTTTTGAAATCATTAAACACTTTTTTTTTACAGGAAAAGTTCCTGTTTTTTGAGGAAGGATGCAATCTGCCATGACGAATTTTTTCCCTGGTCGCTGGTAATGCCTGGTGACCAGCACTGGTGAAACAGCACTGGTTAATTCTGTTTTCTCTTCTCTTTCTTTCTTTCTTGATTGCTTGCTTGCAAAGGGGGAGGGTGAAGATAGAGAGGTATAAAGATATGTTGGTTATAGATTAAAAAGTATCTGAGTTCTTGACAATTTCAAACATACATACAAAATGGAGAAAACAGTATAATGCAACTATACAAATCCATAAGCAACTTTAACAACTAATGACTTATGGCCGGTCTTATTTCATTTATTTTATCACCTATGTGCTCAGTCACTTCAGTTATGTCAGACTCTTTGCGACCATATGGACTGTAGCCCTCCAGGCTCCTCTGACTGTGGAACTCTCCAGGCAAGAATACTGGAGTGGGTTGCCATGCCCTCCTCCAGGGGATCTTCCCAACCCAGGTATCAAACGCACATCTGCGTCTCCTGCATTGCAGGTGGATTCTTTACCACTGAGCCACCAGAGAAGCCCCATTTTACCACCTGCTACCCTGCATATTATTTTGAAATAAATCCTAGATATCAATTCATTTCATCTGTAAATATTTCAGCATGTATCTGGATATATACTTCTTTTTAAACAAAAAGCCCAAACCTGAATAATTTCATCATACTTCAAGCAATAAAAATTCCTTAATATCATAAAATATCCAATGTTCAAATTTTCAGTTGTCCCATAAAAGTCATAAATAATATAATTATCTCTTTTTCCTCCTCTCCTTCTTCCCCCCTTTTTTTTTTGCTAGCAACTAAAATATACAGAGTGCTTCCTAGACTCTTGATACTATTCTAAGCACTTTACATGTTTATTTTCTACAATGATCTTAGGCAAAATTGCTTAAGCTTCAACAAGTGCCTGTATTCTCATTTACAAAATGATGTTATACCTCATATACAGGGAGATGATGAAATCTGAGGGATAATGGAGCTTAATTTATATCTTTTTCTTTTTTTCCAGTTTGTTTGAAAACTGTATCCAAAGAAGGCCCAGGCAAATGACCGGTGTCTTTTTTTTTGGTGGGGGTGGGGGTAGGGTTGCAGCAGGTTTTAGCTGTGGCATGAGAACTCTTAGTTGTAGCACGTGGGATCTAGTTCCCTGACCAGGGATAGAACCTGGCACCCCTGCATCGGGAATGCGGAAGTCCTGATTGGTGTCTTTTAAATCTTTTGAATTTGAGAATCCAGCTCCATGTAGTACATGGCCTTTCTCTCTCTCTCTCTTTCCCTCTCTCTCTCCTTGTTGAAATCATTCATTGAAGAAACCAGGTTGCTTGTCCTGTAGAGTTTTCTACCATATTAATCTGCATGGGCTGCCATAACAAAGTATTCCAGACTGGGTGGCTTCAACAATAGAGATTTATTTTTCCGGTCCTGGGGACCAGAAGTCTCAGGTCATGTTGCCAGCAGGGTGGCTTCTGGTGAGAACTCTTCCAGACTGGTGGACAGCTTCCTTATTGTGGGTCATCATATGGCCTGTCCTCTGTGTGTGCGCGCCCAAAGGAAGGGAGAGATCACTGGCGTCTTTTCCTCTTATAAGGATACCAGTCCCAGTGGCGTAGGGCCCCACTCTCATGATCTCATTCAGCCTGAATTGCCTCCTATGGCCCTGCCTTCAGATGCAGGCACACTGGGGTTTAGGGCTTCGGTGTGTGATGACAGAGGGAGAGGGAAGGAGGGGGCTCAATTCAGTGCGTTACACACGCGGTCTGGATTTTGTGCACTGCATCCCCATGATGTCATGTACCATATTCTTCTGTCCTCTGTATTGTTGGTAGCTTTGTAACTAGGTCTAGATGCTTGATCAGATAAAGATTTAGTTTTTGATAAAAGATAATTTCATAATAGAACTTTGTATCTCCATCTATAATATTACTTTATATACACAAATCTCACATTTATTGGAAGTCTTATAGTTTAATTATCCAAACACAGAACTCAATTCCTCAAAGTAGCCAAAATACAGAGTATGTTTTCTTGTATTACCCTGTCACATTTTTCAATGGTAAAATCACAAAATGCGATACTGAGAGCTCGTGTTTAATGAGCGTCGTGAACCAGACCCTTGTGTTCTTCAGAACAAGTCTGTTGCGCGGGACTGTTGTTTCCTAATTTTGTCAATGGAGAAAATAAGATGGTAGGAAATCTTATTAAACTGACTTTTAAAAACATCTCCTCAAATATTTTGTCAAATGCCAAATAAAGTCAATTCTCTTTGGGAAGAGCTTTTGATGGGAATTGGGTGGGGCATTAAATTAGGAGACAATCTCCCTAGCAGAGAGAGAGCAGGTCATCAATAAATATTCACCCAACTTAGTGACATGAAGTCTCACCACAGCTGTGTGATTCCTGGTGAGACCGAAATACAAAATACGTGCAGAGAGATACATTCCCCAAACCCTTTTATATGTCTGAGTTCCTACTACCCGCCTATGTCTCCTTTTACTTTCAAGTATTTTCACCAATTTTTGGTAAAAATCCTTATCTGATTGGACAGTAGCCCTTCGTGGTTATTAAGTTCAGGTTTTAGACGGTGATTACTGTATATGGGATTCTAAAATCCACTTTGTGGATTAACTCCATTAATTCTCACAACAACCCTCACAGGTGGGTACTATTATTCTCCCCATTTTGTAGATGAGAAAAATGAGGTCAGAGAAGAGGATGAACTTGCCCAAGGTCAGCCAGCCAGTGAGCGCCGGCGTCTAGATTTGGATTCAAGCCGACTGGCTCCAGTCTGCTCTCCCAGCCTCAGGGGCTTCACGTGCCCTTCGCACCCGGGGCGCCCGCTGCTCCTCGGGGGCCCTGCAGCCGCCAGGCCGCATCTGGCTCCCGCGGCCCGCTCGGTCTGTAACCTCACACTCTGTCACCCAGCATGGCCCCGGCGGCTCCACACCAGAGCCACGCACGTTCGGGAGGGCCAGCTCCACATCCAGACGGCTGGCCTCTGAGACATACCAGGACCCTGCCATTCGCCAGTCTTCCGTATCCTCATAGCAGGGAAGCCTCTTTGGAAAAAGTCCTCTGGGTCGGAAAACTCAGAGCCAAGGACATGAATGACGTGAGATCGGAGAACTCAGCCCGGCTGGTGGACGGGAGGGCGGGCGCGGGAGACCCAGCTAGTGCCTGCACCGCTCCGCGCCTTCTTCTGCCCGGCTCTGCGCTCAGGAGGCTGATCCCCGGGCACAGCATCAGCCTGCTCCCTGGCCAGCTGGCTTCGTAGCAGACTCAGCCATGAGAGGCGCCGACGGGAGAACGAAGGGCGGGAGGAGAGCAGGAACAGCGGCTCTTCCCCTCTCCCTTCCTCCCTGCTCGCTCCTTCACACCACAGCCCCTCCAGGCCTGCCGCTCGTCAGCCTCCGCTCACCTCCCTTCCCCTGCCCCTTCCGAGCCTGGAAGGGTGGGGACAGCTTCCGGCCACTGCTGGTCTCTTAAGCCCTCACCTGTTCCCTTGACCCCATTCATCCCTCGACAAGCAATTCCTTCATTAAAGTCTTTTCGTTGTACCTTCTGGGTGAACTTGGTTTCGTGCTGGAACTCTGATTCGGATACCAAAGTGATGCATGTGGGCTGAGCAAAGGGGGAGTCAAAAGACCTAGCGAGGGGCCGACTGGGGTGGGTTGGCTTGGCCGCTGGCCCTGAATCGAAGTGTCAGCCTCAGATGCCCTCCAGACGTGGTGCTGGCGGGGCCCCACAGATGACTTTAAGAGGCTTTATTTACCATCTACCCACTTTGGTAGCCTGGCAAATCCCTCCTCCTGTTTGAGAATGGTGTTTCCAAGCCTCTAAAGGTCTTCCCTGTGGCTGCCCAGCTTGCCATTTATTCTAGGACAGGGGTGGAGAATGCCTCAAAAATGTGTTTAGCTTCTGCTATGGCCCCAAACATTGCAACAGGTCTTTTCTAGTGTAGAAGTTAGATGACCCAATGCCTCAGCTCTGACCCTGGTTCTTCCTCTTGCGAGCCATGTAGCCTTGAATAAATAGGTAATACCTCGAGGCCTCAGTTGTTCTCATCTGTAAAACGGGGGTAATAATGGAGTTAGAGCAAGAACTAAGTGACCTACTACATATAAGGCAGCGAATAGTCAAAACATGTTAGTATCTTTACCCTTATGTAGCCACAGGACCTTAACAGCTTGCTTCACCTTTCTGTGCTTCCACTCATTTCTCCATAAACTGGGAAATCAATAGTGACCTCCTGGGTCAGTGATCTTCTGTGTGGAGATAAGGAAGAAAACAACAACGAAAGCATTCTAGAAACTGTAGCGCATCATATGAACGTAAGGTCTTTTAAAAAATACATAACGATAATTATCACAACTTAAAAACTAGCAGAAGGCCCTAAGTAATGTTTCAAAAAGCTTTTATACCAATATTCACAATGATAACAGAGGAGGAAATTTAATAATAAGGCCCATAAGAAAGTCTTAGATAAAGAACAAACCATTTTTTCAAAAAAGATCAAGAGAACTTCTGAGAAGTGGATTCTGTTTCCTTTTGAGGCTAGCAACTTGAAAGTTGCTGCTGAAAAGTAATTTCTGTCATTTTGTCTTATCCAAATTAACTGACCATTAAACCAGCCATGAGCAGTGACTAAAGGACACCGAATCAGGTGCATTGAAATGAGTAAGCCACCTCTGAGAACTGTCAGGTCCCCCTCCTCCAAGCATCCAGAGAAGGCCAGGCCCCTCTTCAGGGCAGCACACCTCCCTGCCCACTCCTGCCCACACCTGCCCACACCCAGGAGGGCAGACAGCCACAGTCCAGAGTCCATGACCATGACTCGGTTTGGAAGACTAGACTCAAACTAGAATGCTTTTGTTTTCCTGCCATTCATTCCTTCCCTTCCCTTCATAATAATAAAGGCATGGACTTTGTGGTGAGGGTGTTAACCTCATGATGGGCTGTGGGCCAGCAGGGTCAGCATTACCTGCAGCTGGTCAGAAATGCAGAGCCTTGGGTCCGCCCCAGACACTGAAGCAGAGTCTGTATTTTAGCATACTCCCAGGTGATTCATACGCTCATTAAAATTTGAGAAGCACTCTTTTCACCTTTCTGAACCTCACATTGGGTTCGTCTGGGTTTTCCTAATAACGTCTTATGGAAAATCCAAATGAACTTTTTGGCCAATCCATGCCTATCCCGCAAGGTTATTGTGAGGATTAAAAGTGAAAAAGTGAAGTCGCTCAGTCACGTCTGACTCTTTGCTACCTCATGGACTGTAGTCTACCACGCTCTTCCATCCATGGGATTTTCCAGGTGAGAGTACTGGAGTGGATTGCCATTTCCTTCTCCAGGGGATCTTCCCGACCCAGGGATCGAACCCGAATCTCCTGCATTGCAGGCAGACACTTTACCGTCGGAGCCAATGTATTCAAAGTGCTTGGCAAGTGGTAGGTGCTAGCTGTGTTATCATCATCTTCCTTCACCTAGCGCCTGGCCCTGCCGTGCCTCTGTGCCTGCTCCCTCTCCTTGGCCCAGGCTTCTGAACACTGACCTTAACTTGCTTTCTTAGACACTGGCACTTGGCTGGTGCCCCAAACTGACCTCAGCTCTTTCCTCAGAGTCCCTGGCAGGCTCATTGGGGGCTATTGCTATGCTTCTCTCACTCCCCACTGACCCAGACTCTCCGCAAGTCCCACCTCTCTTGGCCTGTCCTTGCTTGTGGACACCAAATACTCTAGAGGAGCATTTATTTTTAGTCATGCTGCCATTGCTCAAAATGGCCTTGGAACTGCTCCTTGGTATTTGCCTTCACGGTGCTGGGCCCAGCAGAAGCACTTAACTAAATCTGCATTAGGAGAGTGAAGGAAGAACAGGGCTTTGCTTCACACTAAGCCACAGTATCAGGGTTTGTATCTTTGGGCGGATTTGGTCTCTGCTTTTCCTTTTTCTCACTTTTCTTAATCATCCAAAAGTGTGATGCACAAGGCTGAGATTGCATGTCGACCCAGGAAGAAAGGGCCAATGAGAATGCCTGAACTATTAGGATTCTAGACCCTGAGCCTCTTTGCATGGGAGCCCCTGTGGCTTCTCAGGGTCCAGCCCTGCTCACTGTGATTCCACACTGATGCTTGAGGCCAAAATACCAGATGGTGATAAAGTGCTCTGGTCCTGGCCTGGTCTTCTCTACCTGGGTCTTCACAGGCTGATGGTGTCCTGTCCAACCGTCTCCACTAGGCAGTGCTTCCTGCCTACTGCAAGTCCTATGGATAAAAGCATCTGCCTGCAGCCTTCTCTGGATGCCCTCTTTGGACAATTGCTGTTGCATAAGCTGTCCCACCCAGACAATTTTGAGATGCATCACCCCCCATTCTCACCCCAAGCAGCCAATGACTGATGGATGCAGGGGCATAAACTCTGGTCCCCTAGTTTCAAGGCAGAACAACTCTGTAGTGCAACTTACATTTTAGAGTGCCCATGGATCAGGCCAATGCTCGAAGTTACCTGAGATCACGTCCTGCTTCCCTTACTCCCTTACAGGCTTCTCTCCAGGGAATCCCTCAATAAACTATATGCATCTAAAACTGTTTCAGGTTCTGCTTCCAGGAAACTTGGCCTAAGACAATGTTCTTGGGAAGCCCAATATATATAACAAATAAAATAAGTGTTTCATTTGTATCTGGGTGAAGGGCAAGGGATGATTACTGGCTGGTTCTCCTGAATTTATGGTGACCTGCGATGAAACTCTCCAGAGAACAGTCTAAAGATCATATAACAAATTGAAAGTGAAAGTCGTTCAGTCGGTCCTACTCTTTGTGACCCCATGGACTATACCGTCCATGGAATTCTCCAGGCCAGAATACTGGAATGGGTGGCCTTTCCCTTCTCCAGGGGATCTTCCCAACTGAGGGATAGAAGCCAGGTCTCCTGCATTGCAGGCAGATTCTCTACCGTCTGAGGCACCAGGGAAGCCCAATAATACTGGAGTGGGTAGCCTATCCCTTCTCCAGGGATCTTCCCAACCCAGGAATCGAACAGGGGTCTCCTGCATTGCAGGCAGATTCTTTACCAACTGAGCCATCAGGGAAGCCCACAACAAACTGAGGAGAGAACATAAGATTACTGGTCCAGATACACTCCTCAGGGAAGATTTATGTCATATTTTAGATTCCACATATAAGTGATATCATATGGTATTTGTCTTTGTCTGACTTGTCTCATTCAGTAGGATAATCTCTAGGCCCATACACGTTCTTGCAAATGGCATTACTTCATTTTTTATGGCTAAGTAATATATATATATATATATATATATATACACACTCACCACATCTTATTTATTCATTCATCTGTCAGTGAACAGTTAGGTTGTTCCCATGTTATGGCTGTTGCAAATCATGCCCTGGCAGACTGGGCTGCATGAAACCTTTTAAATTATAGTTTATCAAAATATATGCCCAGAAACGAGACTGGTGGATCATATGGCAACTCCATTTTTAGTTTTTTGAGGAACCTTCAAACTGTTTTTCGTAATGGCTGCACCAGTCCACATTCCCACCGACAGTGTAGGAAGGTCCCATTTTCCCTGCACTCTCACCAGCATTTGTTATTTGCAGACTTGTTAATGATGGCCATGCTGACCAGTGTGAGGTAGGAGCTCACTGTAGTTTCGATTTGCATTTCTCTCGTAATTAGCAGTGCTGAACATCTTGTCACGTGCCTATTGGCCATCTGTATGCCTTCTTTGGAGAAATATCTATTTAGGTATTCTGTCCATTTTTTGATTGGCTTGTTTGTTTTTTTGTTATTGGTTGTATGAGCTGTTTGAATACTTTGTCAATTCAGCCCTTGTCAGTTGCATCATTTGCAAATATCTGCTCCCATTCTGTAAGCTGTCCTTTTTCTTTGTTATGGTTTCCTTTGCTGTAGAAAAGCGTGTAAGTGTGATTAGGTCCCATTTGTTTATTTTCGCTTTTATTTCTGTTGCCTTGGGAGACTGGCCTAAGAAAACATTCTTGTTGCTATTCAGTTGCTAAGTCATGTCTGACTCTGCAACTCCATGGACTGCAGCACACCAGGCTTCTCTGCTCTTCACTATCTCCCTGGGCTTGTTCAAACTCATGCCTATTGAGTCAGTGATGCCATCCAACCATTGCATCTTCTGTCGTCCCCTTCTCCTCTTGTCCTCAGTCTTTCCCAGCATCAGGGTCTTTTCCAGTGAATCAGCTCTTTTCATCAGGTGGCCAAAGTATTGGAGCTTCAGCTTCAGCATCAGTCCTTCCAATGAATGTTCAGGGTTGATTTCCTTTAGGATCAACTGGTTTGATCTCCTTGCAGTCAAGGAACTCTCAAGAGTCTTCTCCAACACAGCAGTTTGAAAGCATCAGTTCTTTGGCACTCAGACTTCATTACGGTCCAGCTCTCACATCCATGCGTGACTACTGGAAAAGCCATAGTTTTGACAATACTGGCCTTTGTTGGCAAACTGATGTCTCTGCTTTTTAATATGCTGTCCAGGTTTGTCATAGCTTTTCTTCCAAGGAGCAAGCATCTTTTAATTTTGTGGCTACAGTCACCATCCCCATTGATTTTGGAGCCCAAGAATATGAAATCTGACAGTTTCCACTTTCTCCCATCTATTTGCTGTGAAGTGGTAGGACCAGAGGCCATGATCTTTTTTTGAATGTTGAGTTTTAAGCCAGCTTTTTTCACTCTCCTCTTTTACCTTCATCAAGAGGCTCTTTATCTCTTCTTCACTTTCTGCCATTAAAGTGGTATCATCTGTATATCTGAGGTTGTTGATCTTTCTCCTAGCAATCTGATCACAGCTTGTGAGTCATCCAACCCAGCATTTCATATGATGTACTCCCTTCCCAAGTTTGAACCAGTCTGTTGGTCCATGTCTGGCTCTAACTGTGGCCTCTTGTCCTGCATACAAGTTTCTTAGGAGACAGGTAATGTGGTCTGGTATTCCCATCTCTTTAAGAACAGTCTACAGTTTGTTGTGAACTCCTGGGTGGCGGATCAGCTCCAGGCTGGCCAGCAGCAGCAGTGAGGCCAGGGTGCCCTCCACTCCCGGGCGCCTCCAGTATTGGCTCCAGCCTTCCTCGACCCTGTTCCCAGCCACTCAGGCAGGGCCTTTGCCGCGACCCCCAGCCACAGGTCAGCCAACATCTGATGGCCAGTGATGGTTTACATGCTCAAAGAGGGTCGGCAGTGGGACAATCAGGGCACCAGGCATGTCCACCCAGCTACACTGAGTGGCTAGAGGGCATGTCTCTGCTAGTTAGGGCCTGACGAAACATGTCCCCCTGGACAAAGAATGGCAAATCTCTTCGGTATTCTTGCTTTGAAAGCCCCATGAGCAGTAAGAAAGGCAAAAAAATATGACACTGAAAGATGAACCCCCCTAGATAGGTAGGTGTCCAGTATACAACTGGGGAAGAGCGGAGAAAATAGCTACAGGAAGAAGAAAGAGGATGAGCCATAGTGGAAATGATGCCCAGTTTTCGCTGTATCTAGTGTTGAAAGTAAAGTTCAAGGTTATAAAGAACAATATTGTATAGGAACCTGGAATGCTAGGTCTATGAATCAAGGTAAATTGGATGCAGTCAACAGGAAATGGCAAGAGTGAAGATTGACATTTTAGGAATCAGTGAACTAAAATGGACAGAAATGGGCAAATTTAATTCAAATGACCGTTATATCTATTACTGTGGGCAAGAATCCCTTAGAAGGAATAGAGTAGGCTTCACAGTCAACAAAAGAAAACATTTGTATGATCTGTATGAGAGAACGTTTTGCCTATGTTCTCTTCTAGGAGCTTTATGTTGTCATGTCTTTTTTTTTTTTTTTTTTGTCATGTCTTATATTTAAGTCTTTAAGTCATTTTGAGTTTCTTTTTGAGTATGGTGTGAGGGTGTGTTCTAACTTCATTGGTTTACATGTTGCTGTCCAACTTTCCCAACACCACTTGCTGAAGAGATTGTCTTCCTCCATTGTATATTCTTGCCTCCTTTGTTGAAGATTAATTGTTCATAGCTGTGTGGGTTTATTTCTGGACTCGCTGTTTTGTTCCATTGATCTATATGTCTGTGTTTGTGCCAAGACCATACTCTTTTGATTACTGTAGCTTTGCAGCATTGTCTAAAGTCTGAGAGGGTTATGCTTTCTGCTTTGTTCTTTTTCCAAAAGATTGCTTTGGCAGTTCTGGTCTTTTTAAATTGTTTTATAATATATAAACTTTAGGATTACTTATCCTAATTCTATGAAAAATATCATGGGTGATTTGATAGGGATCACATTAAATCTATTGACTGCTTTGGGTAGTATGGTCATTTTAATGATATTAATTATTCCAATCCAAGAGCATGGGATATCTTTCCATTCCTTTGAATCATCTTCAATTTGCTTTAGTAATGTTTTATAGTTCTCAGCATGTAAGTCTTTCACCTCCTTGGTGAGGTTTATTCCTAAGTATTTTATTTATTTATTTATTGCTGCAATTTGAAAAGGGATTGTTTGTTTACATTCTCTTTCTGATATTTCATTGTTAGTGTAAAGAAATGCAACTCATTTCTGTGTGTTAATCTTATATCCCACTGCCCTGATGAATTTGCTTACCAGTTCTAGTAGTTTTTGTGTGGCATCTTTAAAGTTTTATATTTACAGCATAATGCCCTCTGCATCTAATGACAATTATACCTCTTTTTTTTCCAATTTGGATACCTTTTATTTCCTTTTCTTGTGTGATTGCTGCCGCTAGGTCTTCCAATACTATGTTGAATAGAAGTGGTGAGAGTGAGTATCCTTAGCTTGTTCCAGATTTTAGCATAAGGCTTTCAGCTTTTCACCATTGAATATTATATTGGCTGTGGGTTTGTCCCATATTATGCTGAGATATGGCCCCTCTATACTCACTTTGGTAAGAGACTTTTATCATGAAAGGATGCTGAATTTTACCAGATGCTTTCTCTGCATCTATTGAGATGATCTTGTGGTTTTTGTCTTTTGTTAATGTGGTGTGTCATATTGATTAATTTACATATGTTGAACCATCCTTATGACCTTGGAATGAATCCTACTTGATTGTGGTGTGTGATCTTTTTTATATGTTGTTGGATTCAGTTTGCTAATACTTTGTTGAGAACTTTCAGATCTATATTCATCAAAGACATGGGCCTGTAATTACCTTTTTGGTAGCATCTTTGTCTGGTTTTGGTATCAGAGTGATGGTGGCTACATAGTGTGACTTAAAAAAAAAAACATAAGATACAAGTTTTGACTGGCATTGCTAAAAATTCAATCAGCTCAATCACTCAGTTGTGTCTGACTCTTTGCAACCCCATGGAAGCATGCCTGCCTCCCTGTTCCTCACTATCTCCTGGAGCTTGCTCAAACTCACGTCGATTGAGTTGGTGATGCCATCCAACCACCTCATCCTCTGTTGTCCCCTTCTCTTCCTGCCTTCAATCTTTCCCAGCATCAGGGTCTTTTCCGATGAGTTGGCTCTTCTCGTTAGGTGGCCAAAGTGTTGGAGCTTCAGCTTCAGCATCAGTATTTCCAATGAATAACCAGCATTTATTTCCTCTAGGATCTATTGGTTTGATTTCCTTGGGGGACTGTCAAGAGTCTCCTCCAACAACACAGTTTGAAAGTATCAATTCTTCAGTGCTTGGCCTTCTTTATAGTCCAATGATCACATCCATATATGACTACTAGAAAAGCCATAGCTTTCACTATACGGACCTTTGTTGGCAAAATAATGTCTCTGCTTTTTAATACACAAACCTTTTTAAAGCTTTGTAATAGCTTCTTGTTTGTCTAGGTTTGCCTTAGCTTTTCTTCCAAGGAGCAAGTGTCTTTTAGTTTCATGGCTGTAGTCACCATCTGCTGTGATTTTGGAGCCCCCCCAAAATAAAGTCTCTCACTGTTTCCATTGTTTCCCCATCTATTTGCCATGAAGTGATGGGACTGGATGCCATGATCTTAGTTTTTTTAATGTTGAGTTTTAAACCAACTTTTTTACTTTTTCACTTTCATCAAGAGGCTCTTTAGTTGTTTTTTGCTTTCTGCCATAAGGTTGGTGTCATCTGTGTACCTGAGGTTATTGGTATTTCTCCTAAAAATCTTGATTCCAGCTAGTGTTTCATCCAGCCCAGCATTTTGCATGATGTACTCACATAAGTTAAATAAGCCGGGTGACAATACACTGCCTTGACGTACTCCTTTCCCAATTTTGAACCAGTCTGTTTTTCCATGTCTGGTTCTAACTGTTGCTTGTTGACCTGAATATAGGTTTCTCAGGAGGCAGGTAAGGTGGTCTAGTATTTCCATCTCTTTAAGAATGTTCCACAATTTGTTGTGATCCACACAGTCTAAGGCTTTAGTATAGCCAGTGAAGCAGAAGTAGATGTTTTTCTAAATCCAATAAAAGTTTGCTAAAATTTTATTGGATTTAGAGCTCTCATTTTATGTAAAGCTTGGAGACTTTGATACTTAATAGCTCCAATTTATTATTTCTCTAAGGTTGTAAAGTGTCATTAAACTTTGTTTCACCAATGGAAACAGTTAATAGAAAACATTAGAGTATGAAGCAAAAGTATGCTGTTCATCCAGTGTTATCAGAAGAAAAATCCATAAGTATTCATCAGAGAAACAAAAATAATTTGAGAGCTGAAGAGCTTTCCAGAAATTAGCTAATCAGAGTTGGCAAATATTTAGCACAGATGCTTCCGCTTCCCCTATCCGTACCCATGGCAGACATCGTCAATCAATCACTACATTCTTCTGCTGTGTCTGAAGAGAGCTTTAGAATTCTTCTCAATTCTCAGAAACAACTCCTGATTTAGATAGTAGATTCTTCAGTTACAGGTAATGGAAACCCACTTGAGCCACCCTGGAGCCAAATAGGGAGAAATTTCATACAAACATACAAAGACATCTCCCCAAACTCAACTGCAAGAACGCAGCTGGGTCTGAGCAACCAGGAACTTGAAAGCCTCCATCTCTGGGTTTTTGCATGCTTCCCTCACTATTTTCTGTCTGCAGTCAGGCTTCCTCTGCGTTTCTAGCTGCTTGAGATCATGCGGTCACTCAGACTCAAGGTACTCATGTTTAGAGACTATACCTGAGTCTTAGCACCAAATTCCCAAGAGAGAGGGTCTGAGGGGCTGTACTTGGATCAGGTGACCACTGCTGGCCCGGTCAGCCATAGTCTAAAAGAAGTGACAGCTTTCAAAGCACCTATGCTGTGCCCAGTCCTGTGGACCAGCGAGCAGTTATCAGAGAGAGCCAGGATGGCTCACAACCTGAGCAGATAGCCCGGGACATTTTCCATCATCATTATCCACCAACACACAGGGGCACAAGTTATGAAACATATTTTACCTTCAGGATCTAAAGCAGGGCAGACCTGTAGAGTTTTCAGTGATGGTGGAAATGTTCTATATCTGCACTGTCCAGTATCATGGCCATCCAACTCATGTAATAGTATAGAAGATTAAAAAGAGGAGTCCTAGCTTTTATTTCCAGTTGTGTTATTAACTAGCTATGTGGTCTGGGAGCTCGGTTTTCATACCTTTAAACTAGAAAGTCCCTTGGACTGCAAGGAGATCAAACCAATCCATCCTAAAGGAAATCAGTTCTGAATATCCATTGGAAGGACTGATGCTGAAGCTGAAACTTCAATGCTTTGGCCACCTGATGCAAAAAAACCCGACTCATTTGAAAAGACCTTGATGCTGGGAAAGATTGAAGGCAGGAGAAGGGGCAACAGAGGATGCGATGGTTGGATGGCATCACCGACTCAATGGACATGAGTTTGGGCAAGCTCCAGGAGATGGTGAGGGACAGGGAGGCCTGGCGTGCTGCAGCCCATTGGGTTGCAAAGAGTCAGACACGACTGAGCTACTGAACTGAACTGAACTGAAACTGGAAAGGCCTAGATTTACACTGTCTAGTATGGTGCACTTTAATGTGTCTGGGGTACTCAATTTTTTTTTTAACGTTTTATTTATTTGGTTGCACTGGGTCTTGGTTGTAACCTGTGGGATCTTTAGTTGTGGCATGCGGGATCTAGCTCCTTGACTAGGGATCAAACCTGGGCCCCCTGCATTGGGAGCACAGAGTCTTCACCACTGGACCACCAGGGAAGTCCCAAGAGGAACTGAATTTTAAATCTTATTTATTTTTAATTAACTTAAATTTAAATAATTGTATGTAGCACTATACTAGACAGTGTAAATCTAGGCCTTTCCAGTTTAAAGATATGAAAACCGGGCTCCTAGACCACATAGCTAGTTAATAACACAACTGGAAATAAAAGCTGGGACTCTTCTTTTTAATTTTCTATACTATTAGTTGGAATTGGGAAACCTAGATTAGTGGTCTTACCAGATAATTCAAATTTGTCATTTTAAATGTCTAGACCCAACCATTCTTTGATGTAAGGCTTTCTTAAATGCAGTAAGAACTTTCCTGCCTTGGGAGGAAAAAAATAGCCATGTGGCCGTAATTGTAGACTTTTCTGAATGCCACAAAGCTGTAATTGTGACACGCATGTGTCACTCTGGGTGATATAATGGGGCCCTGAGAACAGGGCTCAGTGAGGCTGCCAGGGCTGGCGTCTTCCCCACACGGCACATCTCTGCCACCGGGAGTGAGTGGCAGCTTCTTCCCTCCTTGTCACATCCTGATGTGACAGCTTCTGACAGCATCCCACCTCCCTTCACTAACTCGGCAATGAACCAAGTGTAGGCACCTAAGCCATCAGTGGGTTTAATTTCACCCACAATTCTAAACCATGAGGCCTGGGGGAGCTTCACAACTGAGTCAGGTACACAGAGTTTTGTACAAAATTTTCCACAAAAACATTTTTTTTTCCTTAAGAGTCTATGACAGTGCAAGTCTCATAAAAGCTGACTGTGGGATAAACGGTATGATGTTTTATTTTACTTTAATTGTGCATCAGTAACGTCAATGTTGTCATGGCTAGGGTCCCAAGGCAGAATAAGACTGTGCACAAAATAGTTTGAGAAATGAGCCTGAATTTGGGTATGGATTATTTTAGATCCCTTTCCTGAGCTGTTTCTCCATTGTGTATGCTTAAGTCATGGGATAAGAACAGCTTCGTGAGTCTTTTGAAGATGTTCAAAAAGCCAAAGTAAGTGTTAAGAACGCTAAAAGAAATAACAGTACATTTATCTCAGTATTCTGTATTTATACAAAGGCCAGATTTGCAGTCATTGTATCTATTCAAAACATACCTGAGTGTTTGGAAGCCAGAAAGGGCTCAAAACAAGGAGAATAATTGTCATAAAACCTGTGTACTGGAGTCCCTGGCCGGCACCCAGAGGAAACGAGCCCCTCTGATGGCTTTCAGCCTGGGTTCCATGCTCCACTCCTGGCCCCCAGCATGAGACCACATGCAAAGGGTGATTGTAGGGAAATCTGGGTTCTGCTTCCCAGAACCCCAAAAGTCAGTGAATGACTATGCACTCTGTTGATCTCTTCTTGGGAGAAGATAATGCCTTTGAGAAATCCCCTTACACAATTAAAAGTTCAGGTTTCTTGGCATCAAATGAGGGTAGCTTTCAGTTGTCTGGAAAAATTGTTCATAAAGGCACCACCAGCAGATAGGCATTCTGGATTTTTCCTTGGCCTTCTGGAACAGTTTGAGGTTTTGCTCATGAGACGCACTTATTTTGCCTATGCACTGCTTTAGAAAATAACTTCACCAGCATGTTCATCGTTCCATTATTATTTATAGGCAAGTTTTGATTCTCCACCAGGCAGGTTCCTGGCACGATTTTCAGCTCTCTGTTTGTCATTCTCACCTCCCACTGACACACGCTTGCTACAGCTTGTAGCAACTTAGAATTTCCCCTGAGTCACGGCTCAGCCATCCCCCACTCCGAAGAGGGCTACAAACCAAAACAGCCCTGGTCTACCTTTCCCCAGCAAGAGAGTGAGGAGGTCCCCAGAGAGACCTGGGGTCGGGGGAGCTGTGATTAGGGACTGTAGCCGCCAGGCAACAGGCAGAGCCCCGAGTGCACGAGTGCTGGCGGCCTGGAGGCTGGAGAGTGGGGCACTAACTTGGCATCGTTTTGTTGTTTCAAGTATTCCGAATTCCTGAGACATGGGACACGCCCTCCCCGCCTCAGATTCTAGAGATGTGCAAATTGCTAAGTCCCATCATACGTCCTTCCTTCCTGTCTGCACCATCGGCCCCCAGGGAATGCAGCACTGCGAGCGTATCACAGTAAAGGACCTCTCGAGGATATCTGACTGCAAGTGCAAAGGACAGAATACTGGAAGCTGAGCTAAACTTAGAAGGGTTTTGGCTGAGGGGTGTCTTCTGGGTACCCCAGCCCCTGAGCCAGAGCAGCCTCCACGCCCTCCTGGGCCCATGGTTCTCACTGGCAGGGTTCTGATGCCTTGGTCTCGGCTCTGGAGATTTCTGATTTCGGCTGGTCTGAGGTTCGAGTGTGAGCACTGGGATTTCCAAACATCGCCAAGTGGGGCTCATGTGCAGCCTGGTTGGAGAGTCGCTGGCTTAGAGCCTCCTCGCTTGGCTGACTGCGTTTGCGAGCGAGGCTCTTCAATGGCACAGCTGTGGCTCCGCTGATTTAGAATAAATGTTTGGCTAGGAAGGGGAGGAGTACACACACAGAGAGGACAATTCAGGAGCCACGGCGCATCCGTAGGTCAACACTTCATTCACTCATTCCCTCAGCAAACATTTAAGGAAGGCTGCTGCGTGTGTATGAGCTCAGTCTTGTCAACTCTCTGTGACCCCATGGACGGTAGCCCACCACGCTGCCCAGGCCGTGGAATTTTCCAGACCAGGCAAGAATACTGGAGCAGGCTGCTACTAGGATGCAAAAATTCACGATGACTTCACTGACCTCGAGGCCAAGCCAGCTCTCTGGAAGAAGCATTTGGACACATTCTGCAGGCCCCCCAGGGCCCCCATAGGAGCCATGCTTCCCCTTCCTTGTTTGTGCCCAGTTAGCGACTCATAAGGCGCCTATACTTGCACACAGTTTGACAGAACATATATTATCCTGCTGCCTAGAGTCTCCGGTTGCTATATAGAGTGCAGTTGCTTGAATTATGACAGTTATCTCTGCTAATAAAGTTCACTTTTTTCACTGCAGAGTTATAAATACATATGCAGCTTGCATACCCAAGGAGGCCCGTGGGAGGAAACGCTGAGGCCCTTCTAGAACAGAAACCACTCCCTAGCACCTGCACATATATAACTTTCCTGATTCCTCTACCAAAAAGGTTCGTTTTCCGGGCTTACTGATGGCAAGGATTTACTGTAAAGAGCCCTGGAAAGAAAATCAGCAGTCAGCATCCTTGACACGTGCATTTTTCCCCCTCGGGCCGCCAAAGTGACTCACAGCCATCCACTTTCCTTCTCTCAGGGGAAAACTAGTCCCACAGTCTCTGAGGAAACTGGGATGGCATCAACTGGGATGTTAGAAAAACAGCCAAATGTTGATCAGGAAGAGGCGCACAGGAAGGGGCATGGCCGATCTTGTAAATTTGAGCCGCACAAATGAGTTCATTAAATCAAGGATGTGCTCAGGGTGCTGGCAAGACATATAAAGCAGCAGCAGACAAATAAATCTGGCTGGTGATCTGGAGAAGACAAGCTAGTGGAGAAGTTTTCTAAGAGGAGCTTTAGCTTTTTACTAAATGCAATAATACTACAAATTATCAATCAGCTGGCTATAACTTTACCATTTAGCACAGGATTTGAGCAGCTTGCAAGAGAGTGTACCGCATGGGTAATAACAGGTAAGGTGGGGCATGTCACAGAGCACATTTCTTTAAAATATATAGCTAGCTACTTTGGTAATAAACATGCTTATTTGCAAAGAAAATTACGATTATGGTGCAAACAGCATGTAGCAGGCACGGCTGGTTGTCTCACTAACAGCTTTTTCCTCCCGGTTTCCTTTTTAGTCGAGCACTGGTTCGGGAGCGGGGATGGGTGTCTAGCCTCCCCCATGTGACACAGTGGAGAGTGACTTTTCCCTCTTCCCGGGATCAAAGGTAAATCCTGCCTTCCTAAGCCAATCTCAGGGACCGTTCCCTCATGCTGGGGCTGGTGCAGGGACGGGTGTGCTGGGTGGTCTGCGGCCAGTGGCCATCATATTCCCTCCTAAGTCTAGGAAACAAGCTTCCCTGGAGTCACTGTCTCTGCCAGTTCCAGAGGATTGCTCACAAGAGGAATTCAGGTCAAAAGGATGGTGTCATTCCTCTAGGGCTGGCTGGAGCTATGCATGTGAGCAGGTGAGAGACTGTCAGCAGCTTCCTGGCACAGACTTGAGGAATCACATACTCACGAGGTGTTTCAGGCTAAGATCGGTCAGGCTCAAACTCCCTGATCGTCAAGGATAGTTCCTGAACTCTGCTTCCCAGCTCTCCCAGCAGTCATGTGTGCCCCTAACTCTGTATTCAGTTCAGTTCAGTTCAGTTCAGTCGCTCAGTTGTGTCCGACTCTTTGCGACCCCATGAATCGCAGCATGGGGTCTTTTATATCCCTGGAAGTCTTTTATATCCAGAATGCATAGAATGGCCTTAGTTGTCCACCTGAACCCTGACTGATACAATGGCCATGTGGTCCAGTTCTGGCCAATAGGCTGGACGCTTCTCCTTACTCCTGAGAAGGAGACACTGGAAGAGACATCCTCTCTCTGCCTCTGTGATGATGTGGCATTTGGATATGATGCCTGGGACAGCTGTCCTGACTTGCCACCAGCCTGAAACAGAGCCAACGTGCCAGTAGAAGGCAGAAATGCCCAGCAAGAGGAGCTGGAGCCCTGAAAACTCGCAGCCACTGGCCTTGTAATTGACTGGTGCAGACTCATTCCTTAGGAAGCGAATGTAACGATGGCTTGACATGGACCGCCATGTTTTCTGGGGATGAGACATTACACAGTGATTCACGCTTGCTCTCCATCTTTTCCTTTTCATATCCCCACCCTTTTGGCAAGGAATATCCAGATCACCTGTGTCTCAGATGCATCACACACCTTTGAAATAGCTATGTGAGGTATAGGTTTGCCCTGGCAGATGTGTCTACAATATTACTGCATCTTTATCTTTTTTCTAACCCCAGTTAGACGTTAAAACACACTCACACTGCCAAAGCATTAGCTCAGTTCTATGATTTTGAATCTCTTCTTGTTTTATCAACATACAGGCAGTCTTCACATTGCATGGTAGTTCAGGAGCATAAAAATGACCATGCAAGCTGAAACAGAGCAAAGTAATGTCAATAATCAACAGGACAAATGACAATTGTTTCATTAAACTTTTTGCTAAAATATTAAAACCTTCTTACTTTCATTTGTAAATGTACAGGGATAGTTTAAAAACAGCAACACTATAAATCAATGAAGTTAGAACACACCCTCACACCGTTCACGAAAATAAACTCAAGATGGCTTGAAGACTTAAACATAAGACATGACAACATAAAACTTCTAGAAGAGAACATAGGCAAAACATTCTCTGACATAAATCATACCAATGTTTTCCTAGGTCAGTCTCCCAAGGCAATAGGGGGGGGAAAAAGCAAAAATAAATAAATGGGACCTAATTAAACTTAAAAGCTTTTGCATAGCAAAGGGAACCATAAACAAATTAAAGACCACTTATGGACTGGGAAAAAATGTTGCAAATGATGCAACTGACAAGGGCTGAATGTATAAAACGTACAAACAGCTCATACAACCAACAACAAAAGAACACCATCAAAAAATGAGCAGAATACCTAAATAGACAGTGCTCCGAAGAAGACAGATGGCCGACAGGCAGATGAGAAGATGCCCAACATCGCTAATTATTAGAGAAACACAAATCAGAGCTACTACGAGGTAGCACCTCACCTCGGTCAGACGTTGAAATGTCCACAAATAACAAGCGCTGGAGAGGGTGTGGAGAAAAGGAAACCCTCTTATCCTTTGACGGGAATGGTGCAGCCATTATGCAAAACAGTATGGAGGGTCCTCAAAAAACTAAAAGTAGAGTTGCCATATGATCCAGCAATCCCCCATGGAAGGCAGTGGGGGAAGGGAGGGGTAGACTGGGAGTGGGCCTATATCCAAACAAAACTACAGTTCAAAAATACACATGCTAAAATAAAAAAATTTAAGAATAGGATAAAAGAAAAACTTTAAATTTAATTTTGAAAATTTAAAAATAAATAAGAAAACACACATCACCTCTATGCTCATAGTAGCACTATTTACAATAGCCAAGACATTTCCTAGATGTCCATTTAGGTACCACACCTAAATGTCCATCAGCAAATGAGTAGACACAATGGAATATTACTCAGTCATAAAGAAGAATGAAATAATGCCATTTGCAGCAACAGGGATGGACCTGGAGATTATCATGCTAAGTGAGGTAAGTCAGAAAGAGACAAACGCCATATGATGTCACTTATATGGAGAATCTAAAACACAAAACAAATGAATGTATCTTACAAAACAGATATGACTCACAGATATAGAGGGCAAGAGAGGTCAGGGAGGGATGGATTGGGAGTTTGGGACTACCAGATGCAACCTTATTGAGCTGGCCAAAACGTTCATCTTATGTAACATCTTTTGGAAAAAACTTGAATGAACATTTAGGCCAACCCAATATTTTATATAGAATGGACAAATAACAAGGTCCTACTGTATAATGCAAGGAACTATTGAATATACTGTAATAAGCCATGATGGGAAAGAACATAAGAAAGGGTATATATAAAACTGAATCACTTTGCTGTACGGCAGAAATTAACACAACATTGTAAATCAATTATTCTTCAATGCAATAATTTTTTTTAAATGGCAAAACTAATACCTATTTAAAAGATTGCTATTTAAAACAGAAACACTGATAAAATGTTTTATCTCTTTGTAAAAACTGTATCAAGTAGTTTGAATAGGGCCTCCCTTCAGGGAATCTTTTCTATGCTTTAGCAAATGTCACACCCTTTCTAACTTTAGATCAGCTTTCAATATTTTATCCTTTGCACTTTCAGTCAAATATCCTTGAGAGTTCCTTTAATGTGAAATTTTTACAGTGTACTTCCGCTGGGACACCACCTTTTGGCCACACCCTTTATTTATACTTATACATTTGCCTTTTATCTGTGGACACTTTCTTTCTTTCTCTTTTTGGCTGCACCACATGGAATGTGGGATTTTAGTTCCCCATCCAGGGATAGAATCCATGCCCTCTGCAATGGAAGCTCCAAGTCTTAACCACTAGACTTCCAGAGAAGTCCAGCGTACACTTTCTTGAATAGCAGCAATGTCAACATTCTGAATACAGAATATGTCAGGTATATTTCAGATATATTAGATACTACATTAGATAATATCAGAATAATCCTAATACAGTAACATCTGTTACTATCTTTGCTGTAAATTCCATTCCAGAACTCCCTGGTGGGTTCTAGACCAGACATAATAGGACTTCCCTGCTGGCCAGTGGTTAAGACTGAGCTTCCAACGCAGAGGGTGTGGGTTTGATCCCTGGTCAGGGAACTAGGACCCTAAATGCTGCGGTCCAAAACGTAAAAGCAGTGGCTTCATGGAGCCCAGCGTTGAAGAGGACTGTGAGGCTACTGTCTAGGTTTGGCAGAAAAGAGTGCTTCAGTTGATGGGCAAGGTCTGTCAGACTGCAGGGAAAAGAGTATCCATGCTCTGCACAGGCCATTCCTGGCGAGAGCTGGCTCTTCGTTGCCAGCACATCAAAAGATATGTGATCTCTCAGGGGTGGACTTGGGCCAACCAACCAAATGTAAAAGACATTGATTTATTGACTTTAACTAGAAATATAAGTGTGCCCCAGTTATGAAGTGGGACTCTGTGTGGCATAAAGAAGAAATTCAGTCTTTGGAGTCAGCTTGACCTAACTTTGTACCATGGCTGCACCTCTCACCAGCTGCATAGCTCCTCAGACCACTCAGTTGATAAGGACATTGACGCTGTGTTTGAGACTGGAAGGAAAAAAAAAAAAATGTCCTGATTAATGACCGCTGTCTGAAGCAGTCAAGGGGAGCAGTAGGGGTGGCTATTTTGCTATATATTGCGGTATGTTCTAGTTTTTACAAAGCGATGCATTCTCTTCCAGTGGGAAGTCTATTTTCTAGAATTTAAAAACTGCTTCTGAGTATGGATATAAAAGATGTCTGCTGCAGGATTTTTATGGCTGGTATCATCAAGCTATCCTCATGATACCAACACAAATGACACATGAATAAGAAATGATCACTTGTGGTTCTGGACACCTACTCTCCTGCTGGAGAAAAAATAGTCAAATTTTGTATCCTGCCCATCCTCCGTTTCACATACACCTTACATACCACCTGTGCTAAGAGGCTATTAAGCCACAAAGGAGAGCTACACAGACTATTTAACATTGCCTAGTAGTCATGTGAAAAAAGTAAAACGTTTCTACGTGTTTTCACAAAAATTTTATCATACAATTTTATTACTCATTATCCTTTGTCCTACATACTCTCCCTCTCAGAGAATAATCTTCTTATCTGGCATTTGGCCTCCGGACTGTTATCGCAGAGGAGGAGACTGGCAGTCTGGTCCCCTCGAATCTCTGACCTCCCTGGTGTGCAGCTGCTCCTGGGAGGCTGACAGCGGCTGCCCAGCCCAGCACTCAGGGCTCTCTGTGTGGAACACTCGGGACTCCACAAGCACTGCTCGGCAGGCTCTCAGCCACGCTAAATTATTTTTCTATCTTGGATTCACTCAAAATTTCCCCTGTAATCATGTCTTTTTAAAAACTTGGACAAAAGGACAGGTTTCTTTCTTAACTTCTTCAAGCTGCATTTATGGAAGTGAATCTATGGTTCTCAGATTCAGTAGGTCTGGGATGGGGCTCAAAGTTCCCGAGGGATGGCAATGCTGCTGGTCCAGGGACCACACTTTGAGGATGACTCAGACATACTGGGTTGACCAAAAAGTTCATTTGGATCCTGAACAGATCTTTTGGCCAACCAACGTCATTCGTTTAATTGGAGGAAGGAGATGAGGACACTTTGGTATTTGAAAGTAAAAGAATTTTGTACAGTGAAAAGCTCCATGTTACATCTTGCCTCCAAAAGAAGCTAATTCCAATTCTTAGTTATTCTTCTCCAGTGAAGCGAAGTGACAGTCGCTCAGTCGTGTCTGACTCTTTGCGACCCCATGGACTATACTGTCCAGGGAATGCTCCAGGCCAGAATACTGGAGTGGGGAGCCTTTCCCTTCTCCAGGGGATCGTCCCAACCCAGGGATGGAACCCAGGTTTCCTTCATTGCAGGCGGATTCTTGACAGTTGAGCCACAAGGGAAGCCCATTCTTCTCCAGAACCACGGCCCAGACGCCGCCTCTGCTGAAACTCCTCCCCACTCCTACTAGAGCACCCAGGCTCTTCCGCTGTGCTTGCACAGACCTCCACCACAGCCTCTCCTGTCCCACGGTGCAGCAAGCATCGGGCACACGTGCTGACAGCCTTTTGGGTGGCAGCACCCTGTCCCCAGCACCAGAACCTCTCACACAGTCCCTCAACCAAGGAGTGCTGCATGACCGAGTGAATGAAAGACATGTGTTTGGAAGAGAAGAAGGGGACTATTTCCATGTTATTTAAACCTTCTCCTAAGTGTAAGAAATAACATGGCACAGGAAATTCTCTTTTTAATTAAATTAAAATTGTTTACTGTAGTTGATTTAAAATGTCATGCCAGTTTCAGGTGTACCACAAAGTTATTCATACATGTGAACATGTGCATACATTTTTTCAGATTCTTTTCCTTTATACGTTATTACAAGACATTGAATACAGTTCCCTGTCCTGTATAGTAGGTCCCTGTTGCACAGGAAATTCTTAAAAAAACAAACACACCTGGACCGCCTGAGAACTCACTGTAACTTTAAAATTACTGACATGGTGTCAATCACCTACAGTTCCAAATACCCATCATGGTTCACAGACATGATTTCCATTTGACATAGATGCAGTGACTTGGGGATAATGGGCACAAGCTGTGCTATTATGAGCAGAATGGATTCAGCACCCTTAAAATACCGGGGCTCAGGGGCCCTTCTTTTTTTTTACTTTCTATTTTGGAAAATTTCAAATATACGTAAAAGTAAAGATGACGACATAATGAACCTTCATGAACCAACTGTGCAGATTCAATCACTTTCAACTCATAGCCAGTTTGGTTTAATCTGTAACTTCACTCACACAACCAATCCATGTAATTCTTTTGAAGTGACTCCCAGTGTCACATGATTTCACTTATACAAAATATAGATGTGTATCTCAAATATATGACTCTTTTAAGAAGATTACCACACTTTCATTATCACACTTACATAACAAATTCTTAATACTGTTGAATATTCAACCCATGTTTTCGTTTTCCCATTGTCTCATAAACTTTTAGTTTATTCAAATCAGAATACAAATAGGTTCATAAATTATAATTGTTTCACATGCTCTTAAGTCTCTCTTTTTAATCACCAGGTTCCCATTCTATCACCCTTTAAAAAAATCTTTAATTACTGAAGAAACTGGGTCGGCTGTTTCATAATGTTTCCCAGTCTGGAGTTTGCAGATTATATTCCTGTGGTATCATTTACCCTATCTCCTCTCTCCCCTTATAGGCAATAATTTCTTTTGAAAATGTTATATTTTATCCTTCCATTAAAAAAATAATTATAAACAGTAGCATAAGATATCACACGCACGTTTCTGCACAGTAGTTCAGAGGTGGTTCAGAGTCCTTTTTTACAGTTGCCTCATACTTCAGCACATGGCTGCTACTTAGCTTATTCATCCAGTCCCCTACTGACAGATATGTGAGGTGTTTGAAGTTTGATGCTATTGCAAATAGTGCTGAAATTAATAGCCAATATATCTCTCTATATTTTTCCCAGGATATCTTTGGAACTGATTCCTAGAAGGGACACAGCTGAGACAAAAGACAACTGCATCTGTAGTTTTGCTAGAAATTGAAGGCACTCTGCTTTTAAATACAGTGTGTTTCTAGAAGTTGTGCCATAAAATGGATCCTGGAACAGATTCTAGTTTAGCTATCCGTTGCTAAATAACAAATAACTCCCCAAAGCAGTGGCCTAAAACAGCCCCAGGTATTCTCTCATGATTGTGCTATTGAGCGGGGTTCCTTTGTCTGCTGCATTTGGCTGGCTGGCACAGCTTGGCGGGGCTGGAGAATCCAAGACGGCTTGATTCACGCTTCACACCTCAGCTGCAGAGGCTGGGCTGGCTGGACGCTGGCTGGGCCTCTCTCTCTCTCCGTGGTTTCACATCATTTAGAATTACAAGCTTCTTAAACCTGGCGTCTAGATCCCAAGGCATTGAAACTGAAAGTTGCAAGGGCTCTTAAGTCCCAGGCCCAAAGCCATAGGACGTTATTTTAACTTCTATTGAGCATGTCTCAAGGCCACTAGATTCAAGGGGATGGGGAACAAACTCTGTCTGTTGGTGGGAGGGGCAACATATGCACAGAGATGAAAAAAAAAAGATTTTTAACGAACTGATTTGGTTGTGTCGGGCCTTGGTTGTCGCACACGGGAACCTCCTTGTGTCACGCAGGACTTTTCACTGTGGCACACAGACTCTCTAGCTGTGGCTCTGGGCTTCGTTGCTCCGCAGCATGTGGGATCTTAGTTCCCTGACCAGGGATCGAACCTGCTTCCTTTGCATTGCAAAGCAGTTTCTTAACTACTGGACTACGAGGGAAGTCCCAGCCATCTTTGCAGACAACTGACCACGGGTTGTAACAGGATTATATGCTTCATACAGACCACAGACACATGCCCTGTTCTGACCTGCTTCAGCATCAGCTGACTCTGTGGAAAGGGTCCATTTAGGGTGGTGAAAAGTGAAATACCGTTTTATACTGCAGTCTAGTGTGTATACTGGTAAAATCCCAGTGGGCCCCAAGTGGAGATAACATCTGTCAGGCAAAAGGGAGAAAGCCCTCCTTTGAGGCAGGGCACTTGATCTAGGCCTAGACCCTAACCCTATCAACAGCTACGGTATTCATCCATTCTACCAGTGCTTAGCCAAGAACACAGTTCCAGGCTCCAAGAGCACAGTGGTGGGGTCCAGTGGTTAGGACTCTGAGCGTCCAATGCAGGGGCTTTTGTCCTTCGACTCCTCTCTTTCTAACACCCCACATGCCATCAGTCAGCTTGCCCTGTTGTCCTGCCTTCAGAACAGATCTCAAATTCAACTTCTCCACACTCCTCCCCCACACCAGGCCTCCATAACCTTTCAGCTTCTAACAGAGCTCCCGCTTCCCCTCACGTGTCCCTGGGTCTATTCCCTGCACAACTGCCAGAGTAAACTTCTAAAATGAAAAGTAAAGTCACAGACTGTCCCTCCTTAAAACCCTCCAATGGCTTACCACAGTAGAGAAATAAGAAGTCAAACTTTCAACCTCTGATCTGACTTACAAGGCCTGGATTATTCTAAGCCCCTGACTCGGGCTTCAGCCTCACCTTCTGTTACACTCTCCTGTCCTTGCAACATTCCAGCCACAGTAGCCTTCTTTATGTGTCTTGAACATGCTGCCTCCTTGGAACATTGCTCTTTCCCCTCCATCTCTGCGTGACTGAAAATTCATTTTTGAGGTCTCACTTTCCAGACAACCCCGGCTAAAGGAGCCCATGGTTAAAATTCACTAACTAAGGCAAGAGGCTTTTATTCATCATTGTGCCCTTTGGCTCTAGTTACCAGAACCTAGTAAGGCATGAACATATGCTTACAGGCTTCACAGTTTTGATCATTCCCTGAAAAATACCTTATTCATTTTCTTATTATGTCCCTCTCCCCCATTCAGCATACACTGGCAAAGGGAGAAAGACCAGGGCTCTCAGCTATTTGCTCTCTACAATACTTCTTGCCCTTACAATGGGGCCTAGCATACAACTGGATCTCAATGAACATCTGTTAGCTGTATGAGTGAATGTGCTGGCATCCATTAAAAAATATAGGAGTCACATTGAAGTTATAAAGGAAGAATCTGTTCCAGAAGAAAAGCTGTTTCTATCCCCCTCACCTCAATTATATCCGTATAAACCTTGACCTCCAATCCCACCTCAACATTATCCTGATGTCAAGGGTTATCGTACCCGTTTTCCATCAGGGAAATGCATGTCAGCCTAATCACCCTGAAGTGACATACAGTTCCTAGAGGGCAACATACCTCTTTGCTTCCTATAAAAATGTACCCCTCCAGGGTTGTGTGAAATGTAGATGTTCCAGTGATGAGTTCTAATGGTATTTTCTTTGGTCTTTGACATAAGCAATTATGACCTAGCCAGAACCAAATAGACGTAGTGGAAAGAAGAACACAGCTCTGTGTAAGTGGAGGGAAACGTGCGGATGAGGGTATCTTCTCTGCACCCTGCGCGCATGCGGGGGTGGGTGTGTGCGCGTGCACGTGTGCGCGCGCTTAGTCAGTCAGTCGTGTCTGACTCTGTAACCCCATGGACCGTAGCCCCCCAGGCTCTTCGTCCATTGGATTTTCCAGGCGAGAATACTGGAGTGGATTGCCACTGCTTCCTCCAAGGGATCTTCCTGACCCCGGAACTGAACCTGAGTCTTCTGTGTCTCCTGCACTGCAGGTGGATTCTTGACTCGCTGAGCCGTCCAGGAAGCCCCCTCTGCATTCCGAATGGACTGACGAACAATGAACCTGATTTAGCCTGCTGCCTGGCAAATTCTTCATGCCTCTATTTCCTCTTCCTGTAACATCTAAACAATCACGCTTATTCCTCTAACTTCCTTAGGATAGGTGTATTACTTTATATCACAGAATGGTAGAGCCTGAGGTCACTTGGGAATAATTTAATCCATATCCAAATGTAAAAACCAAGGCCAGGTGAGATCAAGTGATTGGCCCCAGTTCACAGCTAACTGGGCTTCCCTGGTGGCTCAGATTATAAAGAATCTGCCTGCAGTGCAGGAGACCTGGGTTCGATCCCTGGATCAGGAAGATCCCCTGGAGAAGGGAATGGCTACCGACTCCAGTATTCTTGTCTGGAGAATTGTATGGACAGAGGAACCTGCCGGGCTACAGTTCATGAGGTCACAAAGAGTCGAACATGACTGAGCGACAAATACTTTCACAGCTCATTATTGGCAGGGCTGGAACCAGAGCTCCAATCTCCAGAGCCTCGAGTCACCGTTCTTTCTGCTTCCACATACTGCAATGCTTGCCCTGTTGTTTAGCTTCTTACAGGTGTATGCATTATCTTTGTGTTATTTCATACAGTTCTTGAGAACAGTGATAATAATTAGTCTCTCCCACAATGTTAGTTAGTTGTATATAAAGAAATACTTATTAAATGAAGGAATAGTCTGCCACCAGTCCAGAGCAGCTGCCACCCTCCCTGTTGTAATCCTTCCTAACTTCCCAGTTACCCCTTCCCCGTCATTCCCTGAACAGTTTAGCACCTGCCTGTCTCTCTCTCCACCTGACTCCAGCTTTTCTTGGTGACTCCGACAAGCTCATAAACGACCCATCCGACACTCTGGCCACTCAGTTTCCTGAACACCTCTCCTCCAGTGATCTTTTACTCCACCCTCAGCTACCCATGCCCATGTTTGCATAGCTCTGAGCCTCAACTTTAAGCACTTCATTACTTGACCGCCACCTCCTGTCTCCTAGTTCACGTACTGCAATACCTGCACTCCGACCACTGTCCGCCCGCATCGGCCGCTCTGGTCCTTTCAGTTCAGTCGCTCAGTCGTGTCCGACTCTTTGCGACCCCATGAATCGCAGCACGCCAGGCCTCCCTGTCCATCACCAACTCCCGGAGTTCACTCAGACTCACGTCCATCGAGTCCGTGATGCCATCCAGCCATCTCATCCTGGGTCGTCCCCTTCTCCTCCTGCCCCCAATCCCTCCCAGCATCAGAGTCTTTTCCAATGAGTCACCTCTTTGCATGAGGTGGCCAAAGTACTGGAGCTTCAGCTTTAGCATCATTCCTTCCAAAGAAATCCCAGGGCTGATCTCCTTCAGAATGGACTGGTTGGATCTCCTTGCAGTCCAAGGGACTCTCAAGAGTCTTCTCCAACACCACAGTTCAAAAGCATCAATTCTTCTGTGTTCAGCCTTCTTCACAGTCGAACTCTCACATCCATACATGACCACAGGAAAAACCATAGCCTTGACTAGACGGACCTTAGTTGGCAAAGTAATGTCTCTGCTTTTGAATATACTATCTAGGTCAGTCATAACTTTTCTTCCTTTAGCCCCATTCATTTTTCACTGTCCTTCCCGTCCCCACTCTCTTCTTCATCCAGCCTCCACTCCCTGGGCCGCCACTGTCTTCTCTTGTCTGGGTGCATCTACTTTTTGTCTGTCAAGCTTGCCCAGAAAAACTACAATTCTAGTTAAAGCCAGTCCTCTGCCTATTTTGTCCTTACACCCAAGAAGTGGAACAAACCTGGTTAAAACTGTCATAACTGTGACTTTAGTTAAACTCATGATCATCAATGGCAGGAGGGCCCTGGGCAAGGCCCAGTAACTCTGCTTCCTTTGTCTGCCCTCTCAGTCTTCCGGACGCCCCATGCCCAGTGCTCCCTCTTATCTGAAACTCTCATCTACTGAGACACTGCAAAGAAAACAAAAAAACTAAAAAGAGAGCTAGCAGCATCTTGTCCACTTATCTCATCTTCCCTACTCTCCCAACCTCCACACTGTAAGATGGATGACGTATCTGTGCTCTTAACTCTGGCTACGTTTTCTGTTTAGCCGATTCTCCATGTGTCTCACGTTGCTTTTGTTTCAGGCTCTTTTATTAAGGATGTTTTGTAGAGTGGACAGCTTTGCGGATAGGAAGAGTGTCTTCCTTTGGAACCAACACCAGGGAAGCGTACTGAGCACTGTAATGAAGGTAACGTCTCTCTCTGGAGCAAAGGACAGGCATGTCTGTGCGTGCAGGCTCGGTCACTCCAGTCATGACCTACTCTTTCAGACCTTATGGACTGTCAGGGTCCTCTGTCCACGGGATCCTCCAGGAAGAAATACTGGAGTGAGTTGCCATGGCCTCCTCCAGGGGATCTTCTTGATCCAGGGATAGAACCTGGGTCTCCTGCATTACAGAGTCTTTTAGACCCATCAAGAAAGCTCACAGGCATGTTTACTGTCCCATATAAAAGATTCAGGTCCACTGAGTTCACACTTCCTTACTGGCAGCGCATGTGCACGTGATTTTTGTCCTGTATTCTATAATACAGTATATTATATTAATTGATTTTCAGATGTTAAACTAACCGCATTCCTGAAATAAGTCCAACTGACTCCTGGTGTGTGTGTGTGTGTGTGTGTGTGT
>SJYQ01002060.1:181431-199936 GCA_006410935.1 Redunca redunca
TATATATATATATATATATATATATATATATATATATCCCCTTCATGGACCCCTCCCTTGTCATGGTAAAGGGGCTTATGAATGAAGCTATGAGCCAGGTTCTGCAGGGCCACCCAAGATGGACGGGTCATAGCAGAGAGTTCTGACAAAATGTGATCCATTGGAGGAGGGAATGGCAAACCACCCCAGTGTACTTGCGTGAGGACACCATGAACTGTATAAGAGGTCAAAAAGACAAGACACTGAGAGACATGTCCCCCAGGCCTGAAGGTGTCCAGTGTGCTACTGGGGAAGAGCAGAGGAGAGTTCATGTAAGAATAAACACTGACATCACAGGAATCAGCAAATGGAAACGGACGGGAATGGGTGAATTTAATTCAGAGGACCATTACATCTACTACTGCGGGCAAGAATATCTTAGAAGAAACAGAGTAGCCCTCGTGACCAACAGTCCAAAATACAGGACTTGGGTACAACCTCAAAAAGTACAGAATGATCTTGGTTCATTTCCAAGGCAAGCCATTTGACATTATAGTAATCCGAGTCTAGGATCCTGCCACAGATGCCGAAGAAACTGAACTCGATCAGTTCTACGAAGACCTAGAAGACCTCCTTGAACTAACACCAAAAAGAGATGTCCTATTCATCATCTGGGATTGGAATGCAAAAGTAGGAAATCAAGATATCTCTGGAGTAACAGGCAAGTCTGGCCTTGGATAACAAAATGAAGCAAGGCAAAGGATAACCGAATTCTGCCAAAAGAATGCACTAGTCATAGCAAATACTATTTTTCAACAACACAAGAGACAATTTTACACATGGATATCACCAAATGGTCAATACCAAAATCAAATCAATTACATTCTTTGTAGCTGAAGATGGAGAATTTGTATACGTTCAGCAAAAACAAGACCTGGAGCTGACTGGGTCCCAGATCATCAGCTGCTTATAGCAAAATTCAGGCTTAAACTAGCCAGGTATGACTTCAATCAAATCCCATATGAATTCACAGTAGAGGTAATGAATAGGTTCAAGAGACTAGATCTAGATGACAGTGTGCCTGAAGAACTATGGACAGATGCCTGTAATACTGTACAGGAGGTGGTGAACAAAACCATCCCAAAGAAAAAGAAAAGCAAGAAGGCAAAGTGGTTATCTGAGGAGGTGTTACGAATAGTGGAAGAACAAAGAGAAGCGAAAAGCAAGGGAGAGAGGGAATCCAGCTAAACGCAGAGTTGCAAAGAATAGCTAGAAGAAACAAGAAGGCCTTCTTCAATGAACAGTGTTTAATACTAGAAGAAAACAACAAAGGGGGAAAGACCAGAGATCTCTTCAGGAAAATTGGAAACGTCAAGGGAGCATTCTGCCCAAAGACGGGCACAATAAAGGATAAATACGGTAGAGACCTAGTAGATGCTGAAGAGATCAAGAAGAGATGGAAAGAATACAAGGAAGAACTGGATAAAAAAGATTGTAATGAACGGGATTACTCCAATGGTGTGGTTAGTCACCCAGAGCCAAATATTCTGGAGTGAGAAGTCAAGTGGGCCTTAGAAAGCACTGTTGTTAATAAAGATAGTGGATGCGATGAAATTCCAGCAGAACTATTCAAATCCCTAAAGGATGATGCCATCAAGGTTTTACATTCATTATGTCAGCAAATCTGGAAGAACCAGCAGTGGCCACAGGACTAGAACAGGTCAATCCTCATCCCAGTTCCCAAGAAGGGTAGTACCAAAGAATGTGCTAACCATCGGACAGTTGCATTCATCTCCCATGCTAGTAAGGTCATGCTTAAAATCTTGCATGCTAGGCTTCAGCATTATGCAAATCAAGAACTTCCAGATGTCCAAGTTGGGTTCAGAAAAGTAAGAGGAACTAGAGAGCAAATTGCCAACATTCGCTAGATGATAGAGAAAGTTAAGGGAATCTCAGAAAGACATCTACTTGTGTTTTATTGACTACACTAAAGCCTTTGAGTGAGATCATGACAAACTGTGGAAAGCTCTTAGAGAGATGGGAATACCAGACCATCTTACCTGTCTCCTGAGAAACCTGTATGCGGGTCTAGAAGCAACTGTTAGAGCCGTGTATTGAACAGTTGATTGGTTCGAGATCAAGAAAGGGGAATGGCAGGGCTGTCTGCTGTCACCCTGTTTGTTTAATCTATATGCTGAGCACATCATGAGGAATGCCAGACTGGATGAGCTACAAGCTGGAATCAAGATAGGTGGGAGAAACATCAATAACCTCAGATATGTAGATGATACCACTCTAATGCCAAAAAGCAAAAAGGATGTGAAGAGGCTATTGATGAGGGTTGAGGAGGAGAGTGAAAGAGCCAGCTTAAGACTAAGTATTAAAAAACTAAGATCATGGCATCCAGCCCCATTCAGTTCAGTTCAGTCACTCAGTCGTGTCCAACTCTTTGCGACCCCATGAATCGCAGCACACCAGGCCTCCCTGTCCATCACCATCTCCTGGAGTTCACTCAGACTCACGTCCATCGAGTCAGTGATGCCATCCAGCCATCTCATCCTCTGTCGTCCCCTTCTCCTCCTGCCCCCAATCCCTCCCAGCATCAGAGTCTTTTCCAATGAGTCAACTCTTCGCATGAGGTGGCCAAAGTACTGGAGTTTCAGCTTTAGCATCATTCCTTCCAAAGAAATCCCAGGGCTGATCTCCTTCAGAATGGACTGGTTGGATCTCCTTGCAATCCAAGGGACTCTCAAGAGTCTTCTCCAACACCACAGTTCAAAAGCATCAATTCTTTGGTGCTCAGCTTTCTTCACAGTCCAACTCTCACATCCATACATGACCACAGGAAAAACCACAGCCTTGACTAGATGGACCTTAGTCGGCAAAGTAATGTCTCTGCTTTTGAATATACTATCTAGGTTCATCATAACTTTTCTTCCAAGGAGTAAGCGTCTTTTAATTTCATGGCTGCAGTCACCATCTGCAGTGATGTTGGAGCTCCAAAAAAAAATAAAGTCTGACACTGTTTCCACCATTTCCCCATCTATTTCCCATGAAGTGATGGGACCCGATGCCATGATCTTTGTTTTCTGAATGTTGAGCTTTAAGCCAACTTTTTCGCTCTACTCTTTCATCAAGAGGCTTTTTAGCTCCTCTTCACTTTCTGCCATAAGGGTGGTGTCATCTGCATATCTGAGGTTATTGATATTTCTCCCAGCAATCTTGATTCCGGCTTGTGTTTCTTCCAGTCCAGCGTTTCTCATCATGTACTCTGCATAGAAGTTAAACAAGCAGGGTGACAATATACAGCCTTGACGAAAGCCTTCCTTTTCCTATTTGGAACCAGTCTGTTGTTCCATGTCCAGTTCTAACTGTTGCTTCCTGACCTGCATACAGATTTCTCAAGAGGCAGGTCAGGTGGTCTGGTAGTCCTCTCTCTTTCAGAATTTTCCACAGTTTATTGTGATCCACACAGTCAAAGGCTTTGGCATAATCAATAAAGCAGAAATAGATGTTTTTCTGGAACTCTCTTGCTTTTCCATGATCCAGTAGATGTTGGCAATTTGATCTCTGGTTCCTCTGCCTTTTCTAAAACCAGCTTGAACATCCAGCCTCATTACTACATGGCAAATAGAAGGGGAAAAGGTGGAAGCAGTGACAGATTTACCCTTCTCGGGCTCCAAAATCACTGCAAACAGTGACTGCAGCCATGACACCGGAAGATGATTGCTTCTTGGCAGGAAAGCAATGACAAACCTAGACCATGTGTTGAAAAGCAGAGACATTACTCTGCTGACAAAGGTCTGTATAGTCAAGGCTATGGTCTTCCCAGTGGTCATGTATGGTTGTGAGAGCTGGGCAGTAAAGAAGGGAGAATGCCAAAGAATTGATGCCTTTGAACTGTAGTGCTAGAGAAGACTCCTAAAAGTCCTTTGGACAGCAAGGAGATCAAACCAGTCAATCTTAAGGGAGATCATCCCTGAATATTCACTGGGAGGACTGATGCTGAAGCAGAAGCTCAGTATTTTGGTCATCTGATGTGAACAGATGACTCATTGGAAAAGTCCCTGATGTTGGGAAATACCTGCTTCTGTTACATCCATAGCGTTTCTATCCTTTATTGTGTCCATCTTTTCATGAGGCATTTCCTTGTATCTCTAATTTTCTTGAAGAGATCTCTAGTCTTTCCTATTCTATTGTTTTTCTCTATTTCTTTGCACTGATCACTGAGGAAGGCTTTCTTATCTCTCTTTGGAACTCTGCATTCAAGTAGGTATAGCTTTCCTTTCCTCCTTTGCCTTTTGCTTCTCTTCTCAGCTATTTGTAAGGCCTCCTCAGACAACCATTTTGCTTCTTTACATTTATTTTTCTAGAAATGGTCTTGATCACCGCCTCCTGTATAATGTCACGAACTGCTGTCCGTAGTTCTTCAGGCACTCTATCAGATCTAATCCCTTGAATCTGTTTGTTTCTTCCACTGAATAATCATAAGGGATTTGATTTAGGTCATACCTGAAAGGCCTTGTGGTTTTCCCTACTTTCTTAAACTTAAGTCTGAATTTGGCAATAAGGAGTTCGTGATCTGAGCCACAGCCAGCTCCCCGTCTTGTTTTTGCTGACTGTATAGAGCTTCTCCATCTTTGGCTGCAAAGAATATAATCAATCTGATTTCAGTGTTGACCATCTGGTGATGTCCACGTGTAGAGTCATCTCTTGTGTTGTAAGAAGAGGGTGTTTGCTATGACCAGTGCATTCTCTTGGCAAAACTCTGTTGGCTTGTGCCCTGTTTCATTTTGTACTCCAAGGCCAAATTTGCCTGTTGCCCCTGGTATTTCTTAACTTCCTGCTTTTGCATTCCAGTCCCCTATGATGAAAAGGACATCTTTTTTGAGTGTTAGTTCTAGAAGGTCTTGTAGGTCTTCATAGAACTGTTCAACTTCAGCTTCTTCAGCATTACTGGTTGGGGTGTTGACTTGGATTGCTGTAATATTGAATGGTTTGCCTTGGAAACAAACAGATCATTCTGTCATTTTTGAGATTTCACCCAAGTACTACATTTTGGACTCTCTTGTTGACTATGAGGGCTACTCCATTTCTTCTAAGGGATTCTTGCCCACGGTAGTAGATATAATGGTCATCTGAATTAAATTCACCCATACCTGTCCATTTTTGTTCACTGATTGCTAAAACATCAATGTTCACTCTTGCCAGCTCCTGTTTGACCACATCCAATTTGCCTTGATTCATGGACCTAACATTCTAGGTTCATGTGCAGTACTGTTCTTTACAGGACTGGACTTTAGTTCCATCACCAGTCACATCCACAACTGGGCAGTGTTTCTGCTTTGGCTTAGCCTCTTCATTCCTTCTGGAGCTTTCTCCCCTCTTCTGCAGTAGCATATTGGGCACCTACTGGCCTAGGGAGTTTATCTTTCAGTGTCATATCTTTTTGCCTTTTCATACTGTTCATGGGGTTCTCAACACAAGAATACTGAAGTGGTTTGCCAGCCATTCCCTTCTCCAGTGGACCAGATTTTGTCAGAACTCTCCACCATGACCTGTCCGTTTTGGGTGGTTCATGGTCCACAGGGTTGCTAAGAGTTGGACACAACTGGGTGAATGAACAACATATATATATATATATACACACACACACACACACACACACACATACACACTGTGCTTAGTGGCTGTGGCTCAGATCACGAACTCCTTATTGCCAAATTCAGACTTAAAGTTTAAGAAAGTAGGGAAAACCACAAGGCCTTTCAGGTATGACCTAAATCAAATCCCATTTACAGTCATGTCTGACTGTTTGGGACACTTTGGACTGTAGCCCACCAGGCTTCCCTGTCCATGGGATTTTCCAGGCAAGAATACTGGAGTGGGTTGCCATTTCCTCCTCCAGGAGATCTTCCTGACTCAGGGATCAAATCTGCATCTCCTGTGTCTCCTGAATTGCAGGTGGATTCTTTACCCACTGAGCCATCAGGGAAACCATATATATATATACATATATATATAATTATATATATAATTTTTATGTATTATACATACATATATATTTTAATGTTGAACTTGATATTTTGCTAAGGATTTTAAAATATTTGTCCATGAAGAATTGTTCTGTAGCTTTTTTTTTTTCTTCTTGTGAGGTCTTTGTCTGGTTATGGTATTGGGGGTAACACTGGCCTCATAAATTGGAAAGTGTTCTCTTTTTTGTCTTCTAAAAGAGTTTATGAAAGGCTGTACTATTCCTTCTTTAAAGATTTGATAGAATTCATTGGTAAAGCCATCTGGGGGAGATTCTGTTTGTGAGATTTTAAATCACTAAGTCAATATATTGTTGTTTTTGTTCAGTTGCTTAGTCTTGTCTGATTCTGTGACCCCAAGGACTGCAGCATGCCAGTCCTCCTTATCCTTCACTATCTCTCAAAGTTCGCTTAAACCCATGTCCACTGAGTTGGTGATGCCATCCAATCATCTCATTCTCTGTTGCCCGCTTCTCCTCCTGCCTCAGTCTTTCCCAGCACAGGGTCTTTTCCAGTGCGTCGGCTCTTCCCATCAGGTGGGCAAAGTATTGGAGCTTCAGCATCAGCCCTTCCAAAGAATAGTCAGGTCTGATTTCCTTTAGGATTGACTGGTTTGATCTCCTTGCCATCCAAGGGACTTCAAAAGTCTTCTCCAGCACCACATTCAAAAGCAATTAAAATTCTTTACTTGTAGGTGTAATCAAATATTCTATTTCTTCTTGAGTTGGTTTTGTGTACTTCTAGAAATTTGTTCACTTAATCCAAGGTTTTTAATTTGTTGGCGTCAAGTTGTCAATAATATTCCCTTGTTTAATTAACTGCTCAGTCACGCCTGACTCTTTTGTGACCCCATGGGCTGTAGCTCTCCAGGCTCTCCTGTCCATGGGATTTCCCAGGCAAGAATATAAGAATGAGTTGCCATTTTGTTCTCCAGATAATATGCCCTTAGCATACTTTTGATTTCTGTAGGGTTGCTAGCAATACCCTTTGTTTATTCCTGATGTTGATAATCAGTGCCTTTTCTCTTGTTTCCTTAGTCAGTCTAGTTAAGGATTTGCCAATTTTGTTGATCTTTTCTAAGAACCAAATTAAAATTTTTTTGTCTATTGTTTTCCTTTTATAACACTTATCATTTCACTCCTTCTTCTTGCTTTGCATCTCCTTTGCTCGTTGTTTTCTAGTTTTTTTAGGGTGAAGCTTAGATTTTTTATTTAAGACCTTTTTTCTTTTCTGATATAAGAATCTAAAGCTATATACTTCACTTTAAGGACTATTATAGATCCATCCCATAACTCTTGATATGTTGTGTTTTTGTTTTCATTCAGTCCAATTTATTAAATTTCCCTTACAACTTCTTCTTTAACTCACTGGTTATCTAGCAGGGTGTTGCTTCCAAATTTGTGGTAGTTCCTGATTTATTTGTTATGGATCTCTAACTTCATTGTGATCAAAGGATGTACTTTGTATAAATTCAATATTCTTTATTTTATTAGAACTTATTTTGGACTCCAGTATATGGTCTATCCTAGGAAGTGTTCCATGTGCACTTGAAAAAAAATGTGTGTTGCAATTATTGAGTGGAGTGTTCTATAAATACTAGTTAATGCAAGTTGATTGACAGTGTTGTTAAAAGTCTTCTAAACTTGTACTATCAATTATTTAAAGTAAGTTGTTGAAATTTCTGTTATTGTCTATTTCTCCTTTCATTTCTGCTGGGTTTTGTTTCATACATTTTGGGAGTTGGTTCTTAGATGTATATATATTTATAATTGTTACATCTTCTAGATATTTCAACCTTTTATCAAAATGTCTTCAGTAAGACCATACTGTTTATCCATTCCATAAATAATAGCTTACATAGCTAAACTCAACCTCCCACTCCAACCATCCTCCAAAACCCTCCTCCTAGCAACCATAAGTCTGTTTTCCATGTCTATGAGTCTGGTTTTGTTTTGTAAATAGATTCATTTGTGTTATATATGAGTTTCCACATATAAGTGATATCACATGGTATTTGTCTCTTTCTGACTTATTTCACTTGGTATGATAATCTCTAGGTCTATCCATGTTCCTGAAGATGGTATTACTCATTCTTTCTTTCTTTTTTTTTTTTTTAATGGCTGAGCAGTATTCCATTGTATATATGTACCACATCTTCTTTATCCATTCATCTGTCGATGGACATTTAGTTTGCTTCCATGTCTTGGCTGTTGTGAATAGTGCTTCTATGAACATAGAAGTGCATGTATCTTTTTGAATTACTGTTTTGTCTGGATATACACCCAGGAGTGGGATTGCTGATCATACCGTAATTCTATCTTCAGTTTTCTAAGGAACCTCCTTACTGTTTTTTATAGTGGTTGTACCCATTTACATTCTCTTGTGTCTGTTTTTTACACATTGTATCTTTTCCATCCTTTACTTTATATCTACTTATATCCTTGAATTTCAGTGTGTCTCTTGCTGACCTGTGACACAGAGTCAGATCTTGCTATTTTATTCAGCATGATAAAATCTGCCTTTTCAGTAGGGTGTTCAGTCCAATCAAATTTAATGTGCTTATTGATACAGTCACACTTTATTTTGCCATTTTCTACATCTCATGCCTTTTTTATTCCAATGAAGTAATGAAATCATGAAGCACCAATACATCTGTAAACTACTCAAATAATTCTCACCAAATAAAATATGCACAATACAGAAAAATAGAAAAAAGGATTCGTATTTCTTTCACTCAAAACTTTATTTAATGTTGCAGTCTATTTTCTTGTATGGTCTTCCCTGGTGGCTCGGTGGTAAAGAAAACCCCTGACAATGCAGCAAATGCAGGCCTGATCCCTGGGTCAGGAAGATCCCCTGGAGAAGAAATGGCAACACACTCCAGTATTCTTGCCTGGGAAATCCAATGGACAGAAGAGCCTGGTGGGCTACATACAGTTCATGGGGTCATACAAAGTCAGATATGACTAAATGACTAAACAACAAATATATCCTTTCAGAGTTAAAACAATTTTTTTTTTGTTCAGATCTTTGTTTGCTTGGTTTTTAAGAGTTTATATCAAACTCTGTATACAACTGTACATTTTTACCTCAGGCAGTCTATCATATGCATGTTCCATGTATTTCGACCACAGTGGAGCAATTGCCAGCAGAGAGATAATTAAAGCAGTTAAGCAGAGAACCCCTCAGAAGAGCTTTTGACTCAGTGAAATGGTTCCAAGGGCCCTATTGTTGAAATAATTGCTCTTGTCAAAGAACTGGACAGGTCCGGGGTTGGTCTGGAAGACAAGATGACCGACCAGCACTTGGTCATCACCAATCTTGGTTATACTTGGTTCTCAGTTTCTTTCTTTGTGAAACATAACAACAAAAGGCATTTTTTCCTGTACATTGGTAAAGTCTACATGTAAAATGGCTGTATTTAGTGTCTTGGAGAAGTAGCATGAACTATTTTTTTCCTGTAGATTATGGTATCTCACATGGTATGAAGCTTATTGATTTAATGATATTTTAATGTTTTGTCTGCTTGTCTATTAGTTTTTAAATGGTACATCTGCCAATTTCTCTATGGAGTCCCATTAAATTTTGCTTTATGTGGTTAAGTGCATGCAAGTTCATGAATATATCATGGGGGATAGTTCCTTTTATGATTCCTACAAATCACCTCTTTATCTCAATTAATCCTTCTTGCTTAAATTACATCTGGAATTAATGTTATTAGAGGAACAATTTTTTGGTTAGTATTTTCTTGGTATATAGTTTTCTTTAATCACCTTTCCTCAAACTTCTTCTGTGTTCTAACCATGTATCTTGCAAACAGCATATAGTTGGGTTTCTTTAAAAACCTAGTCTGAATGATCTGTTGTGTTGTTGCTTTTGGGGATCCAATTGGCACAGATGGTAAAGAAACTGCCTGCAATGCAGAAGACCTGGGTTTGATCCCTAGGTCGGGAAGATCCCCTGGAGAAGGGAATGGCAATCCACTTCAGTATTCCTGTCTGGAAAATCCAGTGGACAGAGGAGCCTAGTGAGTTATAGTCCACGGGGTTGCAAAGAGTTGGACACAACTGAACAACTTTTTCTTTTTGGTGGTGTTTCTTTCTGGTGTTGTTACTTTTTAAAAGACAGGCCTAAACCACTTCAGTATTCTTGCCTTGAAAACCCATGAAGTATGAAAAGGCAAAATGATAGGATACTGAAAGAGGAACTCCCCAGGTCAGTAGGTGCCCGATATGCTACTGGAGATCAGTGGAGAAATAACTCCAGATAGAATGAAGGGATGGAGCAAAAGCAAAAACAATACTCAGCTGTGGGTGTGACTGGTGATAGAAGCAAGGTCTGATGCTGTAAAGAGCAATACTGCATAGGAACCTGGAATGTCAGGTCCATGAATCAGGGAAAATTGGAAGTGGTCAAACAAGAGATGGCAAGAGTGAACGTCGACATTCTAGGAATCAGCGAACTAAAATGGATTGGAATGGGTGAATTTAACTCAGATGACCATTACATCTACTACTGCGGGCAGGAATCCCTCAGAAGAAATGGAGTAGCCATCATAGTCGACAAGAGTCTGAAATGCAGTACTTGGAAGCAATCTCAAAAACGACAGAATGATCTCTGTTTGTCTCCAAGGCAAACCATTCAGTATCACAGTAATCCAAGTCTATGCCTCAACCAGTAACGCTGAAGAAGCTGAAGTTGAATGGTTCTATGAAGACCTACAAGACCTTTTAGAACTAACACCCAAAAAAGATGTCCTTTTCATTATAGGGGACTGGAATGCAAAAATAGGAAGTCAAGAAACACCTGGAGTAACAGGCAAATTTGGCCTTGGAATGCAGAATGAAGCAGGGCAAAGACTAATAGAGTTTTGCCAAGAAAATGCACTGGTCATAGCAAACACCCTCTTCCAAAAACACAAGAGAAGACTCTACTCATGGACATCACCAGATGCTCAACACCGAAATCAGATTGATTATATTCTTTGCAGCCAAAGATGGAGAAGCTCTATATAGTCAACAAAAACAAGAGCTGACTGTGGATCAGATCATGAACTCCTTATTACCAAATTCAGACTCAAATTGAAGAAACAGGGAAAACCGCTAGACCTTTCAGGTATGACCTAAATCAAATCCCTTATGATTATACAGTGGAAGTGAGAAATGGATTTAAGGGCCTAGATCTGATAGAGTGCCTGATGAACTATGGAATGGGGTTCGTGACATTGTGTGGGAGACAGGGATCAAGACCATCCCCATGGAAAAGAAATGCAAAAAAAGCAAAATGGCTGTCTGGGGAGGCCTTACAAATAGCTGTGAAAAGAAGAGAAGCAAAAAGCAAAGGAGAAAAGGAAAGATATAAGCATCTGAATGCAGAGTTCCAAAGAATAGCAAGAAGAGATAAGAAAGGCTTCTTCAGCGATCAATGCAAAGAAATAGAGGAAAACAACAGAATGGGAAAGACTAGAGATCTCTTCAAGAACATTAGAGATATCAAGGGAACATTTCATGCAAAGATGGGCTCAATAAATGACAGAAATGGTATGGACCTAAGAGAAGCAGAAGATATTAAGAAGAGGTGGCAAGAATACACAGAAGAACCATACAAAAAAGATCTTCACGACCAAGATAATCACGATGGTATGATCACTCACCTAGAGCCAGACATCCTGGAATGTGAAGTCCAGTGGGCCTTAGAAAGTATCACTACCAACAAAGCTAGTGGAGGTGATGGAATTCCGGTTGAGCTATTTCAAATCCTGAAAGATGATGCTGTGAAAGTGCTGCACTCAATATGCCAGCAAATTTGGAAAACTCAGCAGTGGCCACAGGACTGGAAAAAGTCAGTTTTCATTCCAATTCCAAAGAAAGGCAATGCCAAAGAATGCTCAAAGTGAAAGTGAAGTCGCTCAGTGGTGTCCGACTCTTTGTAGCCCCGTGGACTGCAGCCTACCAGGCTCCTCCGTTCATGGGATTTTCCAGGCAAGAATACTGGAGTGGGATGCCATTGCCTTCTCCAGGGGATCTTCCCAACCCAGGGATTGAACCCGGGTCTCCCGCATTGTAGGCAGACGCTTTACCGTGTGAGCCACCAGGGAAGTCCAAAAGAATGCTCAAACTACCACACAATTGCACTCATCTCACATGCTAGTAAAGTAATGCTCAAAATTCTCCAAGCCAGGCTTTAGCAATACGTGAACCGTGAACTTCCTGATGTTCAAGCCGGTTTTAGAAAAGGCAGAGGAACCAAAGATCAAATTGCTAACATTTGCTAGATCATGGAAAAAGCAAGAGAGTTCCAGAAAAACATCTATTTCTGCTGTATTGACTATGCCAAAGCCTTTGGCTGTGTGGGTCACAATAAACTGTGGAAAATTCTGAGAGAGATGGGAATACCAGACCTCCTGACCTGCCTCTTGAGAAACCTATATGCAGGTCAGGAAGCAACAGTTAGAACTGGACATGGAACAACAGACTGGTTCCAAATAGGAAAAGGAGTCCGTGAAGGCTGTATATTGTCACCCTGCTTATTTAACTTATATGCGGAGTATATCATGAGAAATGCTGGCCTGGAAGAAACACAAGCTGGAATCAAGATTGCCAGGAGAAATATCAATAACCTCAGTTATGCATATGACACCACCCTTATGGCAGAAAGTGAAGAGGAGCTAAGAAGCCTCTTGATGAAAGTGAAAGAGGAGAGNGGAATGATGCTAAAGCTGAAACTCCAGTACTTTGGCCACCTCATGCGAAGAGTTGACTCATTGGAAAAGACTCTGATGCTGGGAGAGATTGGGGGCAGGAGGAGAAGGGGACGACCCAGGATGAGATGGCTGGATGGCATCACGGACTCGATGGATGTGAGTCTGAGTGAACTCTGGGAGTTGGTGATGGACAGGGAGGCCTGGCCTGCTGCAGTTTATTGGGTCGCAAAGAGTCGGACACGACTGAGCGACTGAACTGAACTGAACCAAACTGAACTGAATATACTTGGACTTCTTTCTACAGTCTAATTGGAGTTTCCTATTTATCATAACTTTAGTTTGCTTTTTTTTCTTTCTTGACTGCTAACCTGGACTTTTCTCATTTTATTTTTCTCTCTCTATAGGTTTAGAAGGTACACATTCTATTTCTCTTATTTTGGTGAATCTCCTTCTAGGTTTAGTAAGTATATCACTAGTGGATCCTGTCATATTCAAGGCTGCCATAACCTTTTAAAAAGCCTGTTATATTTGGGGTGATTCCATTGTTATAGATACCTATTCCCCACTATAAAATTGAGAACTCCAATTCCCTGCCTCCCTTGCAGCTAGGATTAGGCCTATACCACTGGCCCTGCTAACCAGAAGCACAAGTGGAAATGTGAGGATGTAAGGATATAAGCTCTCCATGTGGCTCCCATTGTCCTTGTGTAGGAAGAGGCCAACATCCAGTTTGTGGAGGTGGCCGTGACTGCAAGACTAAGTTTCCGACACAGAACTGGCATTGATGCTGATGGTGGGAGCAGATAAAGAGAGGCTGAGCTCCTAGCATTTGGTGCTTGTTGGGAACAGCAGCAGTATCTTTATCACACCAGCTCTATCACATGGTTTAGAGAACTTTTTCTAGAAGCTCAGCCCAAGCTTGTTTTTTTCAGCTCTCCCAGTGAGTCTGGGAGCTGCAGAAGGTCAATTTAAGAAATTCTTGCTTGGATTTTATTGTTTGAAACAAAATATTTTACTAATGTAGTAGCTTGTCAAAGTCTAAAATTTAAAACTACCTCACTCCTTCTGAATAAAAAAAAGTCATGTTTAACTCTGAAGTCCTTTCTGCCATCATCTACCACATTTTGGCTTCCTTAGTGGTTCAGTTGGGAAAGAATCTGCTTGCAACACAGGAGACCTAGGTTTAATCCCTGGGTTGGGAAGATCTCCTGGAGAAGGGAATGGCAACCCATTCCAGTATTCTTGCTTGGAGAATTCCATGGACAAAGAAGCCAGCCTGGTTACAGTACATGGGATCACAAAGAGTCAGGCAGTTTCACAGTGAGACTTTTTTCACCCCATTTTGAAGGGCTAATAATTTAATTTCACAGGGTTTTAAAATTCCCAAATACTAGTCTTTTAAAAAAATACTTCTTATTTGGATTAACCAAGATATCCACTGATTTATTTGTTTATTCTTCCTTCTCCCACTCACTTACTTATTCCTTTGGGGTTCAGCCCTTTTCATGTTGGAGTATATTCTTTTGTATTTTTTTCAATGACCATCTGTAAGTCCTAAATTTTTAAAATGTGTTTATTCTGTTCTTCCTCTTGAGAAAGATAGTTTAGCTAGGAACAGAGTTCTAGCTTCTCAGTTATGGACTCTCAATACACTGAAGATATTTTCAATGTCTTCTGTAGCCAATTGTTGCTAATAAATTTGCTAACGGGATGGCTGTCATTCCTTTTAAATAAGTTCACTTTTCTCAGTGGTATCTTTGAACATTTCTTACTTGGTAAGAAAGACCAAGTCTTTGGTATTCTCTAATTTCACTATTATGTATGGGTCTCAATTAAAAAAAAATTATGCCACTTGAGCCTAAGCATCTTCCTTTGATCTGATAACTCATTTTTCATTAAGTCTGACAAATTCTCACACATTATTGCTATGGAGACTGCTTCTCCTTCATACTTTATTTCCTCATCTCCAGAAACGCTTTCATATGTATATGAGGTCTTCCAATTCTATGCTCTAGGTCCCTGAACATACCTTCGCTGCTTTGGCAGTTTCTTTTATGCATTTTCCATATATTTCAGGTTCATCATAAAAATCATGTTATAATGTAAGGATTATCTGCTCAAAAGTTATCAGTAGTTGTCTATCTCCTACAACATAAACTAGGAAGCTTTTGGCTTTCCAGGTCCTTGTATATTCAGGCCCTACTAAGGGCACACCTATCTTTGGGCCCTGGTTTCCCAACCCTAAAAGGTTACTGAAAAATTTAAAGGACATAACCCATGTAAAGTGCTGGTAAATACCCACCACACTGTAGCACAGCAAGTAACTTCAGTGTGGTTGCCCAGCTCACAGTCATTACCCAGGTGGTCACATCTACATGATATCTTTCCTTCCATCATTTTAGACATGAATTCTGGATGTGATCCACTGGAGAAAGGAATGGCAAACCACTTCAGTATTCTTGCCTTGAGAAGCTCATAAACAATATGAAAACTCAAAAAGATATGACACTGAAAGATAAAATCCTTAAGCTGGTAGGTGCCCAATGTGCTACTGCAGAAGAGTAGAGAAATAGCTCCAGAAGGAATGAAGAGGCTAAGTCAAAGCAGAAACAATACCCAGTTGTGGATGTGACTGGTGATGGAAGTAAAGTCCAATTCTGTAAAGAACAATACTGCAAGAATGTTAGGTCCATGAATCAAGACAAATTGGAAGTGGCCAAATAAGTGACCAAGAGTGAACATTGACATATTAGGAATCAGTGAACAAAAATGGACAGGTATGGGTGAATTTAATTCAGATGACCATTATATCTACTACCGTGGGAAAGAATCCATTAGAAGAAATGGATAAGCCCTCACAGTCAACAAGAGTCTGAAATGCAGTACTTGGGTGCAGTCTCAAAAATGACAGAATGATCTGTTTGTTTCTAAGGCAAACCATTCAATATTACAGCAATCCAAGTCTACACCCCAACCAGTAATGCTGAAGAAGCTGAAGTTGAACAGTTCTATGAAGACCTACAAGACCTTCTAGAACTAACATTCAAAAAAGATATCCTTTTCATCATAGGGGACTGGAATGCAAAAGTAGGAAGTCAAGAGATACCTGGAGTAACAGGCAAGTTTGGCCTTGGAGTACAAAATGAAGCACAGCACAGGCTAACAGAGCTTTGCCAGGAGAATGCACTGGTCATAGCAAACACCCTCTTCAGAGAACAAAAGAAACAACTCTACACATGGTCACTGGATGGTCAATACCGAAATCAGATTGATTATATTCTTTGCAGCCAAAGATGGAGAAGCTCTATACAGTCAACAAAAGCAAGACTAGGAGCTGACTGTGGCACAGATCATGAACTCCTTATTGCCAAATTCAGACTTAAATTTAAGAAAGTAGGGAAAACCACAAGGCCTTTCAGGTATGATCTATCAAATCCCTTACGATTATTCAGTGGAAGAGACAAATAGATTCAAGGGATTAGATCTGATAGACAGTGTCTGAAGAACTATGGGCAGAGGTTTGTAGCATTGTAAAAGAGGCAGTGATCAAGAGCATCACCAAGAAAAAGAAATGCAAAAAGGCAAAATGGCTGTCTGAGGAGGCCTCACAAACAGCTGAGAAAAGAAAAGAACCTAAGGGCAAAGGAGAAAAGATAAGACATATCCATCTGAACGCAGAGTTCCAAAGAATAGCAAGGAGAGATAAGAAAGCCTTCCTCAGTGATCAATGCAAAGAAATAGAGGAAAACAATAGAATGGGAAAGACTAGAGATCTCTTCAAGAAAATTAGAAGTACAAGGAAATATTTCATGCAAAGTTGGGCACAATAAAGGACAGAAACGGTATGGACCTAACAGAAGCAGAAGATACTAAGAAAACGTGGCAAGAATACACAAAAGAACTATACAAAGAAGATCTTAATGAGCCAGATAACCATGATGGTGTGATCACTCACCTAGAGCCAGACAACCTGGAATGTGAAGTCAAGTGGGCCTTAGGAGGCATCACTACAAAGCTAGTAGAGGTGATAGAATTCCAGTTGAGCTATTTCAAATCCTAAAAGATGATGCTGTGAAAGTGCTACACTCAATATACCAGCAAATTTGGAAAACTCAGCAGTGGCCACAGGACTGGAAGAGGTCAGTTTTCATTCTAATCCCAAAGAAAGGCAACGCCAAAGAATGTTCAAACTACCATACAATTGCACTCATCTCACATGCTAGCAAAGTAATGCTCAAGATTCTCCAAGCCAGGCTTCAACAGTATGTGAACTTCCAGATGTACAAGCTGGATTTAGAAAAGGCAGAGGAACCAGAGATCAAACTGCCAGCATCCACTGGATCATCAAAAAAGCAAGAGAGTTCCAGAAAGACAACTACCTCTACTTCATCGACTATGCCAAAGCCTTTCACTGTGTGGATCACAACAAACTGTGGGAAATCCTTAAAGAGATGGGAATACCAGACTATCTTACATGCCTCCTGCAAAATCTGCATGCAGGTCAAGAAGCAACAGTTAGAACTGGACATGAACAACAGACTGGTTCCAAATTGGGAAAGGAGTCCATCAAGGCTGCATATTGTTACCTTGCTTATTTAACTTATATGCAGAGTACATCATGTCAAACGCCAGGCTGGATGAAACACAAACTGGAATCAAGATTTCCTGGAAAAATATCAATAACCTCACATACGCAGATGATAGCACAGAAAGCAAAGAGGAACTAAAGAGCCTCTAGATGAAAGTTAAAGAGGAGAGTGAAAAAGCTGGCTTAAAACTCAGCATTCAAAACCTAAAATCATGGCATCGGGTCCCATCACTTCATGGCAAATAGATGGGGAAACACTGGAAACAGTGACAGACTTGATTTTCTTGGGCTCCAAACCGTGACTGCAGCCATGAAATTAGGAGACACTTGCTTCTTGGAAGAAAAGCTATGACAAATCTAGACAGCATAATGAAAAACAGAGAAGTTACTTTGCCAACAAAGGTCTGTACAGTCAAAGCTGTGGTTTTTCCAGTGGTCACATATGGATGTGAAAGTTGGACCATAAACAAGGCTGAGCACCAAAGAAATGATGCTTTGAGCTGTGGTGTTGGAGAAGACTCTTGAGAGTCCCTTGGACTGCAAGGAGATCCAACCAGTTAATCCTAAAGGAAATCAGTCCTGAATATTCATTGGAAGGATTGATGCTGAAGCTGAAGCTCCAATACTTTGGCCACCTGACAGAAAGAGCCAATTCACTGGAAAAGATCCTTATGCTGGGAAAGATTGAAGGCAAGAGGAGAAGGGCATGACAGAGGATGTGACTGTTGGGTGGCATTACCGACTCAATGAACATGAATTTGAGCAAACTCTGGGAGACGGTGAAGGACAAGGAAGCCTGGTGTGCTACAGTCCATGGGGTTGCAAAGAGTTGTTCACAACTGAGCAACTGAACAACTGTATGGAAGCTATCATCAATTCTCAGATCCTCCTTGTTGTAGTAATTGGCTGAAGCATGGGCACAGGAGTCTAGCCTAACTTATTAGTTATTTCTTGATACTTTTAAAATTTGAGGTTTCCTTTTGAAAAGGAAACAGACTGCAGAGTAATTAAGATGTGAGTTCAGAGCCTGGCTGCAGTAAAGGAGAATGAAAGTGACAGAAAAGGATGGGGTGACAAGAGCTGGAGAGAGGTTACTGACACCATTTCAGCTCTTGGCCTCATCAGCTTTGATTACAGAAGACTTTTCAATACTATAGATTGAATATTCAAATATTATATATATATATATATATATATATATAG
>SJYQ01002060.1:200233-218216 GCA_006410935.1 Redunca redunca
TTTTTTTTTTTTTTTCCGCTCAAGGACTAAGTTATTCACCGTGCAAGTTCCCAGACTCGTTTTCTTCTGACGTTTTGTGCACCATTTTGGTTACTTTTCTTGACTCAGGAAGAGCAGGTTCACGAACACCTGAAGTGCGGGAAAGAATCGTGACACTCTTTGGTGGAGGAGATACTTTTGTGTCTAGGGACGAAATCGCCACTATATCGGAATGATTTGTCAAGCTTAAAACGTTGAATGATGGGTAGCGAGACTCTAGGCAGTGCAAACATTTGAAATCTCCTCTGAAGGAAAAAGGAAATGAACGTGTGAAATACACCGAGTCGCAGTAGGCTTATTCGTCGTGAGAATTTGTTTTTTTGCCATTTGTTTTTCTGAACAGAAAGTATTGAGCAGATTTAAAGGGAAGGTAGTTGGATGCATTGGGAAACTGTATCAGAAGTGAAATCCCCTTTTGAAAAACGGTGGGGGAAAACATGAGATGTATTTTTCAGTATTGTCTCTTAGCAAATATTGTACCTTAAAATTTGAATCTAAGTAGTGACATGTCATTAGTGACTTTTCTGTGGAGGCCGATGGTTGAACTTGTCTACGTATCATTTGTTATCAGGAAGGTTTTAGTTGGTGTTAAGGTCATCAGGACTTGATACTTTGAAAAACTATAGCATTTAGTCAAGTTTATACATTGTATTTCAAATCGTTGAACCGCATCGTCCAATATGAAAGCCAGTAGCCACATGTGGCAACTTAAATTTAAATTAACTTTAATTTTAAATAAAATAAATTCAATTCTTCATTCCTGCTGGCCGCATTTCAAGTGTCCCATACCCTGTGCGGCTCTTGACTGTGGTATTGCACAGCACCGATGTGGAGCATCTGTAATCAAAAAGTTCTGTGGGGCAGCACTATTAAAGAACAACAGGTAAAGCACAAACCAATTCATGTTAATTACTGTACAGTTAATTCACGTTATACTTTTAATGGTGTGAAACTCTGATCTAGGTACTCCACTAATCTTAACTGATCCAGTGGTGAGTTGTGTTTCCATAACTTATAGTTGAGGTAACAGTTTTTGTTTTTAGTCCTACAGTTTTGAAGAAAGTTATTTGGATCATTGTGCATTAGAAACTTGGTTAACTTTTAGTAAAGAGAGTATCTCATTTTACGGAAACAGGGTTGTCGTTTCAGTTGCACATAAAGCCTAGTTGCACCTTTGTGTGTTTAGGAATTGCAGTTATGAAGCAATTGTGATGCTACTCCAGTTTTAGATATAATGTCCATGGTAAGGATGATAAAGATTTTTCATTTGAATAGAGCCTGATGCTGGGAAAGATTGAAGGCGGGAGGAGAAGGGGATGACAGAGGATGAGATGGTTGGATGGTATCACCGACTCAATGGACATGAGTTTGAGTAAGCTCAAGTAGTTGGTGATGGACATAGAGGCCTGGTGTGCTGCAGTCCATGGGGTCACAAAGAGCTGGATATGACTGAGTGACTGAAGTGAACTAAGAATGATATGTAAAATGTCACCTGTAAACTTGAAGATATTTGGGCAAGTTAATGAAGTAGTGTGGCTCAGATGGGGGAAAGAGCGTCAGGGTTTACTTCTAAACTACTAGTAGTTGGCTCATTTGGTCTGTCTTTGGTCTCATTTTGGTCTGAAAGTGAGTTTGTTTTTGCCTGGTTTAAAGGGAATAGCCACTTTTAGAAGTCATCTTGTATGTTGATATTTTATTAGCTATTGAAAGTAATGGTACAAATGAAATGGAATGCAAATATATTTTTAAAAAATAATTTTATTTATTTTTGGCTGTGCTGGGTGTCTTCGTTGCTGCACTGGCTTTAAGTGAGCGGGTGCGTGCTTAGTCCTGTCCAACTCTTTGCAGCCCCCATGTACTATAGTCCACCAGGTTCCTCTGTCCATGGAATTTTTCAGGCAGGAATACCTGAGTGAGTTGCCATTTCCTTCTCCGGAGGATCTTTTCCACCCAGGAGTCAAACCTCATCTCTTGAGCCCCCCACATTGGCTTGCAAATTCTTGACCACTGAGCCCCTATAGAGAGTGCACAGGCTTTTCATTGCAGTGGTTTCTCTTGCTGTGGAGCATAGACTCTAGAGCACAGGCTTCAGTAACTGCAGCTCCCAAACTCTATAGAGCACAGGCTCAATGATTGTGGCCCACGGCCTAGTTGGTCCTAGGCATTTTGGATCTTCCCGGATCAGAGATTGAACCCCTGTCTCCTGCTTTGGCAGATAAATTCTTTACAACTGAGCTCCCAGGGAAGCCTGCAAATACCATTTTAACCTTTTCCATCTACGAACAGGCCATTCAGCTAGATGAATTATTTTACTTGGAGGAAAGGAGGAGATCTGTTTAAATACACAGAATTGTAAACCCTGGAAGGTGCTTGACAGCATTGTACTCAGTCCTCATTTTCACTTGAGTTTGTCTCTGTTATTTCCATCTTTACACTGTATTTTGCTTTTCTCCATTGTTACAGTCTTTTACATAGAAACTAAACATAGGTATTGGTTGTTTTTCTTTGTGCACATAAGTGTCAGGGGGTTATAGTTGGTTTAAACATAGAATCAGTGAGTAAACACGGAAGTTTGTTTTCCTATCCAATCAGTGAATGCGACAGCTCTCCCTCATTTTGTGCCAACCCCAATACGGGGGTAAAGAGTTATTACTGTACTATTTTTTATTAGTAGGTGTAAATAACTGTAAATGAAATAAAAGGAATGTCTGCTGTTTGTAGGAGTGGAAACATGAATTTTTCCCTTGACTTTTTTCCTACTTTGATGTGTTTATACAGCATGAATCTGTAACAATTGCAGGGTTTTATTCAACAGGTGTCACTGTCAAGATTTTTTCTCCTTGCATGCTTGCATTTAAAATTTATTTATTTTCCAACTTTTCAGTTCAGTTCAGTTGCTCAGTTGTGTCTGACTCTTTCCAGCCCGATGAACCGCAGCATGCCAGGCCTCCCTGTCCATCACCAACTCCCAGAGTCCACCCAAGCCCATGTCCATTGAGTCAGTGATGCCATCCAACCATCTCATCCTCTGTTGTCCCCTTTTCCTCCTGCCCTCAATCCCTCCCAGCCTCAGGGTCTTTCCAAATGAGTCAGCTCTTCGCATCAGGTGGCCAGAATATTGGAGTTTCAGCTTCAACATCAGTCCTTCCAATGAACACCTAGGACCGATCTCCTTTAGGATGGAATGGTTGGATCTCCTTGCAGTCCAAGGGACTCTCAAGAGTCTTCTCCAACACCACAGTTCAAAAGCATCGGTTCTTCGGCGCTCAGCTTTCTTTATGGTCCAACTCTCACATCCATACATGACTACTGGAAAAACCATAGCCTCGACTAGATGGACCTTTGTCAGAAAAGTAATGTCTCTGCTTTTGAATATGCTATCTAGGTTGGTCATAACTTTCCTTTCAAGGAGCAAGCGTCTTTTAGTTTCATGGCTGCAGTCATTACTGCAGTGATTTGGGAGCCCAAGAAAATAAAGTCTCTCATTGTTTCCATTGTTTCCCCATCTATTTCCCATGAAGTGATGGGACTGGATGCCATCATCTTCGTTTTCTGAATATTGAGTTTTAAGCCAGATTTTTCACTCTCCTTTCACTTTAATCAAGAGGGTCTTTAGTTCCTCTTCACTTTCTGCCATAAGGGTGGTGTCATCTCCATATCTGAGGTTATTGATATTTCTCCCGGCAGCTTGTTTGCAAGCTGTGCTTCATCCAGCCCAGCGTATTGCATGACGTACTCTGCATATCAGTTAAATAAGCAGAGTGACAATATACAGCCTTGACAGACTCCTTTCCCACATTGGAACCAGTCTGTTGTTCCATGTCCAGTTCTAACTGTTGCTTCCTGACCTGCATACAGGTCTCAAGAGACAGGTCAGGTGGTGTGGTATTCCCATCTCTTTAAGAATTTTCCACAGTTTGTTGTGATCCACACAGTCACAGGCTTTGGCATAGTAAAGCAGAAATAGATGTTTTTCTGGAACATGTTTCTCTTGCTTTTTCGATGATCTAACAGATGATGTTGGCAATGATCTCTGGTTCCTCTGCCTTTTCTAAAACCAGCTTGAACATCTGGAAGTTCACGGTTCACGTATTATTCATGGTTCATGTATTGCTGAAGCCTGGCTTGGAGAATTTTGAGCATTACTTTATTAGTGTGTGAGATGAGTGTAATTGTGCGGTTGTTTGAGCATTCTTTGGCATTGCCTTTCTTTGGGATTGGAATGAAAACTGACCTTTTCCAGTCCTGTGGCCACTGCTGAGTTTTCCAAATTTGCTGACTTACTGACTGCAGCACTTTCACAGTGTCATCTTTTAGAATTTGAAACAGCTCAGCTGGAATTCCATCACCTCCACTAACTTTGTTCGTAATGATGCTTCCTAAGGCCCGCTTGACTTCACATTCCAGGAGGTCTGGCTCTAGGTGAGTGTGATTGGTCACACGGTCGTGATTATCTGAGTTGTGAAGATCTTTTTTGTACATTTCCAACTTTATGGAGGTATTATTCATACATAGCCTATGAGAGTTTGAAGTGCACAGCGCTGCTCTGATGCATGAGTGCGTTGGGATGGGTCACTGCAGTACGCTGGTCAGTGCTCGCATGCTGCTGTTCAGTTATGAAGTCGTGTCCCACTCTTTGCAGCCCCATGGACTGCAGCATGACAGGCTCCTTCATCCTTTACTGTCTTCTGGAGCTTGGTCAGATTTATGTCTGCTGAGTCGGTGATGCTATCTAACCATCTCATCCTCTGCCACCCGCTTCTCTTTTTGCCTTCAATCTTTCCCAGCATCAGGGTCTTTTCCAGTGAGTCAGCTCTTTGCATCTGGTGGCCAAAGTATTGAAGCTTTAGCTTTAGCATTAATCCTTTCAATGAATATTCAGGGTTGATTTCCTTTAGGACTGACTGGTTGTATCTCCTTGCAGTCCAAGGGACTCTCAAAAGTCTTTTTCAACACCATAATTAGAAAGCATTAATTCTTCAACACACAGCTTTCTTTATAGTCCAACTCTCACATCCATACATGACTGCTGGAAAAACCATACCTTTGACTATCTGGACCTTTGTCGGCAAAGTGATGTCTCTGCTTTTTAATACGATAAGTTTGTCATAGCTTTCCTCCCAAGGAACAAGCATCTTTTAATTTCGTGGCTATAGTCACATCTGTCCCTTCATGTAATTATCATTTTGTGTGTAAATAATATATAAGATCTTTGTCTTAAAACAACTTTCAGTATTTGAGGTCTATGTCTTATAGCAACTTTCAATTATGTATATACAATAGAGCATTGTAAATTATACTCACTGCTCTGTTCACTAGACCTCCAGAAGTTTGTCATCTTATAGCTGGACATTTGTACCCTTAGACCAATTACAGGGTTATATTTTATCAGCAGTGATTCATAGTATACGTTAATAAGAAAGGTAGATGGTCTTTGTTTGGATAAGGGACAAAAACTCACAAACAGGGAGCTGAATGGCAGCTGATACTTGGCTTCAGTATCTAGGAGACTGTTGGGAATGATGGAGATCATGGCAGATAACAGGTATGTTAGCTGCTAATCAGCTCCAGTCCATTGTTGCTGGGAAGGTGTGCCTAGTATTTTGAGAACTCCAGTTTTTTTGTAGGAAGCCAGAAATACAGATTCTTACGAAAAATGTCTATTTATAAATGTTGGCAAGTTGGTAGTTATCATTGAGGGAATCTTAAAGCTGTGGTTTTAAAAGGGGGTTAGTAGGAAATGCGGAGTTCCAGAGAACAGCAAGGAAAGATGAGAAAGCCTTCTCTGTGATCAGTGCAAAGAAGTAGAGGAAAACAACAGAATGGGAAAGACTAGAGAGCTCTTCAAGAAAATTAGAGAAACCAAGGGAACATTTTATGCAAAGATGGGCTCGATCAAGGACAGAAAAGGTATGGACCTAAAAGAAGCAGACAATATTAAGAAAAGGTGGCAAGAATATGCAGAAGAACTATACAAAAAAGATCTTGTCCCAGATAAGCACAATGGTATGATCACTCACCTAGAGCCAGACATCCTGCAATTCAAAGTCAAGTAGGCCTTAGGAAGCATCACTATGAACAAGGTTAGTGGAGGTCGATGGAATTCCAACTGAGCTATTTCAAGTCCTAAAAGATGATGCTGTGAAAGCGCTGCACTCAATATGCCAGCAAATTTGGAAAACTCAGTAGTGGTCACAGGACTGGAAAAGGTCAGTTTTCATTCCAATCCCAAAGAAAGGCAATGCCAAAGAATGCTCAAACTACCGCACAATTGCACTCATTTCACATACTAACAAAGTAATGCTCAAAGTTCTCCAAGCTAAGCTTCAACAGTATGTGAACCAAGAACTTGCAGCTGTTCAAGCTGTTCAAAGGCAGATAAACCAGAGATAAGATTGCCAACATTGGTCAGATCATTGAAAAAGCAAGAGAGTTCCAGAAAAACATCTGCTTTATTGAGTACACCAAAGCCTTTGACTGTGTGGATCACAACAAACTGTGGAAAATTCTTAAAGAGATGGGAATACCACACCACCTGACCTGCCTCCTGAGCCATCTGTGTGCAGGTCAGGAAGCAACAGTTAGAACTGGACATGGAACAACGGAATGGTTCCAGTGTGGGAAAGGAGTCTGTCAAGGCTGTATATTGTCACTCTGCTTATTTAACTGATATGCAGAGTACATCATGTGATATGCTGGGCTGGATGAAGCACAAGCTGCAATCCAGATTGCCGGGAGAAATATCAGTGACCTCAGATATGGAGATGACACCACCCTTATGGCAGAAAGTGAAGAGGAACTAAAGACCCTCTTGATTAAAGTGAAAGGAGAGTGAAAAACCTGGCTTAAAACTCAATATTCAGAAAAACGAAGATGATGGCATCCAGTCCCATCACTTCATGGGAAATAGATGGGGAAACAATGAGAGACTTTATTTTCTTGGGCTCCCAAATCACTGCAGTGATGACTGCAGCCATGAAACTAAAAGACACTTACTCCTTGGAAGGAAAGTTATGACCAGTCTAGATAGCATATTCAAAAGCAGAGACATTACTTTGCAACAGAGGTTCGTCCAGTCAAAGCTGTAGTTTTTCCAGTAGTCATGTATGGATGTGAGAGTTGGACCATAAAGAAAGCTGAGTGCTGAAGAACTGATGCTTTTGAACTGTGGTGTTGGAGAAGATTCTTTAGAGTCCCTTGGACTGCAAGATCAAACCTGTGAATCCCTAAAGGAAATCAGTCTTGAATACTCATTAGAAGGACTGATGCTGAAGCTTCGGTACTTTGGCAAAGAGCCAACTCATTTGAAAAGACCCTGATGCTGGGAAAGATTGAAGGCAGTAGGAGAAGAGGATGACAGGATGAGATGGTTAGATGGCATCACCGTGGACGTGTATTTCAGCAAGCTCCCAGAGTTGGTGAAGCACAGGGAAGCCCGGTGTGCTGCAGTCCATGGGGTCACAAGGAGTCAGACACGACTGAGTGATGAAGTGAACTGAGAGGACCAGTCTATAACCTCTAGTGTAGATCAGCTTGAAGAAGCAAACTATTATACAATAAGATTCCTGTTAAGAAACAATTTTCTTTCAGATAAAATAGTCAAAGTGGTTATAAAAATTTAAAAATTGAGATATAATTTGCATACCGTGAAATTCACCCTTTCAAAGTGTTCAGTAGTTTTTATTATATTCACAGAATTGTATAGCCATTACCTAATTCTAGAACATTTCATGACTCCAAAAATCCATTAGCAGTCACTCTTTGTTTTCCCCTCCTCCTAACCCCTAGTAGTCACTAATCTACTTTTTTCTATAAATTTGTCTATATTTCATATAAATGGAATCATATAGCATGTATTATTTTATGTCTGACTTCTGTCACTTTACATAATATTTTTATGGTTCATCCATGTAGTAGCATGAATCAGTTGGTCATAAACTTTTATATCATGCTTAAGAATTTTTTAAAAAGTTTATATACTTTTATGCTGGAGAAGGAAATGGCAACTCACTACAGTGTTCTTGCCTGGAGAATCCCAGGGATGGGGGACCCTATGGGGTCGCACAGAGTCGGACACGACTGAAGTGACTTAGCAGTAGCAGTAGCATGCTGTTTTACTGCCTCTGTGCATATTTATAATCTGGATGTTTTCTGTTTCCATTTTCTGAGTTTGTTTCATATTGAGTTAAATTTTGTTTGCAGTAATACTAAAGGATAATAACTTTCACTTCAGGATTTGTGTGTGTGTGTGTGTGTGTGTAGTAGCCATCTTTGTCAGCCTCCTTGGTTAATGTTCATTAGATAAGAATTCTTGATATATTATTTAAGTTATATGCAGAGTACATCATGAGAAATGCTGGGCTGGATGAAACACAAGCTGGAATCAAGATTGCCAGGAAAAACAGCAATAACTTCATATATGCAGATGACACCACCCTTATGGCAGAAAGTGAACTAAAGAGCCTCTTGATGAAAGTGAAAGAGGAGAGTGAAAAAGTTGGCTTAAAGCTCAACATTCAGAGAAACTAAGATCATGGCATCCGGTCCCATCACTTAATGGCAAATAGATGGGGAAACAGTGGAAACAGTGTCAGACTATTTTTTTGGGCTCCAAAATCACTGCAGATGGTGATTGCAGCCATGAAATTAAAAGATGCTTACTCCTTGGAAGGAAAGTTACGACCAACCTAGATAGCATATTGAAAAGCAGAGATATTACTTTGCCAACAAAGGTCCATCTAGTCAAGGCTATGGTTTTTTCAGTGGTCATGTATGGATGGGAGAGTTGGACTGTGAAGAAGGCTGAGTGCCGAAGAATTGATGCTTTTGAACTGTGGTGTTGGAGAAGACTCTTGAGAGTCCCTTGGACTGCAAGGAGATCCAACCAGTCCATCCTAAAGGAGATCAGTCCTGGGTGTTCATTGGAAGGACTGATGCTGAAGCTGCAACTCCAATACTTTGGCCACCTGACTCGAAGAGCTGACTCATTTGAAAAGCCCCTGATGCTGGGCAAGATTGAAGGCAGGAGGAGAAGGGGACGATAGAGGATGAGATGGTTGGATGGCCTCACCGACTCAATGGACATGAGTTTGGGTAAACTCCGGGAATTGGTGATGGACAGGGAGCCTTGGCGTGCTGTGGTTCATGGGGTCGCAAAGAGTCGGACACAGCTGAGCAACTGAACTGAACTGAACTTGATATATTGAAAGGGTTTTTTTTTTTGGAGCAGAGTAGACATATCAGTGAGTACATGTTGGATGGATTTAAATCACTATTTTGGATAGTTAGTAACTTCTTGTTAAGTATTTCACTTATCTTGTCAAGGGTAGACCATTATTTGACTTTTCAGTAGGAAAAAAAAAATAGTTCTGAAAAATCTTCTAATTGGGGATACAGGATGTGTGATATTCTCAAAAGACACTGATGCTCAGATGTTCAAGTGTTCCATATCAAGTGTTTCCTTACTTTGTGTTAGATATTGTGGGGGACACAAAGGTATGGACACTACCGTCTCTGCACTGCAGTCTTATTGGCTAGAAATTGAGTGAAAGTATTAGTCACTCATTCGTGTCCAACTCTTTGTGACCCCATGGACTATGCATGGAATTCTGCAGGCAGGAATACTGGAGTGGTTGCAATTTCCTTTTCCGGGAATCTTCCTGACCCAGGGGTTGAACTTGCGTCTTCTTCATTGCAGGCTTTTTTTTTTTTTTTTTTACTGTATGAGCCACTAGCTGAAGACACATAAATCAATGCACAGAGTTTGAGGTGCTTCACGTGAAAAGCTTTAGAGAAGCTGAAGGAAAACATGGGGCATATTCTCTGAAAATGTAACTAACATATAGTTTAAAAATAAGTTTTTTAAGTCTTAATGTTTGTTTTTTTTTTTAATATCTTGTATGATACAGTGTGGAACATGCAGTGCTTTGTAAGAGTTAACAGATAACATGATTCCAAATTCAGAAAGAATCAGATGATTTGACTTCAGGAAGAAAATCAAAATTTTAGAAACCCTCATGGCTAGGGAGGTGTTTGAGGTTCACAGAAAGACTTTGTCGAAAGCAGACATTGGTGCAGGAAAGCAGACATTGGTGCAGGAAAGCAACAAGGGGAATCCCTGAAGGCAAGCCAGAAATTGAGGATGGTGTATGGCTCAGACAGTAAAGAATCTGCCTGCAATGTGAGAGACCTGAGTTCGATCCCTGGATCGGGAAGATCCCCTGGAGGAGGGCATGGCAACCCACTCCAGTATTGTCTGGAGAATCTCATGGACAGAGGAGCCTGGTGAGCTACAGTCCATAGGTTTGCAAAGAGTCAGACATAGCTAAGCGTGCGCACACACACACACACACACACACAAAGTGAGGAGGTAGACCTGATTGGTGGTCGTAGTTGGAAAGGACTGGAGATGGGTTAGTTGAATTAACAGTGATACATCATGAAGCACTCAGAGTACAAGGTTAGGAAGTTTTGACTGATTGGCAGGCGATGGGAGTCTGATGTAGGCTCTGTGAAGGGCTTCAGAGGGAATGTGTATGTGTGTACTTTTTCAAGACAGTTCATAGTTTCATTAGATCCTTAGAGAGGTACATGAAACCCTGAAGTTAAATAACTGCTAAATTACAGGTTTTAGAAGGGTAGATTATAAAAGCCAAATATGGACACCCAAGATTCGTTAGGTGGCTACTGCTGTAATTCAGAACATATGTAAAACCTTTTCATTTAGTGTAAACTGCATATATTAATTACTAAGCTGAAGTTCGGATAGAAATGAGTACATCTTTAAAGGATCCTTGTATATATAATAATGACTTATTTATGTATAGAATTGTGTCTTATAGTCATATAACAGCTGGTAATTTTTTGTGTGCATAGTCCCACTGTGCTGTGCTTTAGTTGCTCAATGGTGTCTGACTCTTTGCGACTCTGTGAGAGCCCGCCAGGTTCCTCAGTCCATGGCGATTCTCCAGGCAAGAAGACTGGAGCAGGTTGCCATGCCCTCCTCCAGGGGAACCTCCCAACCTAGGGATTGAACCCAAATCTCCTGCATTGCACTGTCAGAGCCACCAGGGAAGCCCAATAGTCCCACCAGGGTCAATTATACATGAATGCAAGTGAACACTGATTGTGGTAGTGGTGGGGAAGGGGGAAGCAGATAATCCAAGTAGTTAGGTTTGGGGTGTATTAGGTAAAATTCTCAGCATTTTATTTCCTTTTTGTTTTTCTAGCCTAATGTAAAATTCAGTGAATGCACTCTCTCTGGGCTAGAATAAGATGCACCTGAAACTATTCTGTTCCCAGACAAAATAGGGTTAAGCCTTTTTGTTTTGGATAATGTCTCCTATGTATAAGTCACATCAAGCTAATCATTGAGTAATACTTCTAATTTAAAGTAAAAGCTAATGAAATCTTCAGTTACTTAAACCAGTCTTTTTTTTTTTAATGTGTTACAGTATATGGTACACAGTAATTACAGTTCTCAAGTACTTTAAGTTTGATTCCCACTCATATCCATAAACCCAGTTCTTAGTTATGCTATTAATTGATTCATCCATCCACTTTCCTTGTGTGATGCTGATTTTAAGAAAAATTGCCAGGATTCTTTAAAGCAATGTCTAGATGGGAGTTACTGCTCCCACAACTAAAGTTCACTTTTGCCTAGTAAATTTAAGTTCAAATTCTTAATTGGTGATGGTTTCATAATTTGTTTGTTATAAAGTTAAAGGTATGTCTTTTCTACTGTTAAGGATTTAAGGCCACAGATAATATTAAAACATGCAGCACAGGACAGTTAAAATATTTTGAAAGGGAAATCAGGAAGCAGTTGTTTCTAACACAAAGGCTTGTTCTGAAAGCCTAGAATGAAAGTAATTACTGTCGAGCACGATATTTTTTATATCCTGTTACCTAAAAAGTACTCAAAAGTCTCCATAAACTTTGTCATGTAAATTAATCTGGAGAGGCAACCTTTTCTCTTGCTTCAATTTCTGGATTAAAAGTTTGATAGCTTTTTCTTTTTTTAAAAAAATATACGTTTATTGTGGTAGCATTGGTTTATCACATTCTATAAGTTTCACGTGTACAACATTGTATTTCTGCCTCGGTATATACTGCAGCATGTTGGCCACTTCTGTCTCCTATCCCCACCCCTTCCCCTCTGCTAATCATTACTTTGTTCTCTATGTTTGTTTTTGTTTGGTTTATTCATTTATTTTGGTTTTTACTTTTTATATTCCATCCATGGGTGAAGGCATACAATATTTGTCTTTCTCTGTCTGAATTACTTTGCATAGTGCCCTCAAGGTTCACCCGTGTTTTCACAAGAGCAGAATTTCACCTTTTTTTTTTAATGGATGAGTCAGTCAGTCAGTTCAGTCGCTCACTCATGGCAGACTCTCGATGACCCCATGGACTGCAGCATACCAGGCTCCTATCACCAACATCTGAAGCTTACTCAGACTCAAGTCCCGTGTCCTCTGTCATCCCCTTCTCCTCCTGGCTTCAGTCTTTCCCAGCATCAGGGTTTTTTTTCCATTGAGTCAGTTCTTCTCGTCAGGTGGCCAAAGTATTGGAGTTTCAGCTTCAGCATCGTCCTTCATGAATATTCAGGACTGATTTCCTTTAGGATGGACTGGTTGGATCTCCTTGCAGTCCAAGAGACTCTCAAGAGTCTTCTCCAACACCACAGTTCAAAAACATCAGTTCTTCAGTGCTCACCTTTCTCTATGGTTCAACTCTCACATCCGTACATGACTACTGGAAAAAACATGGTTTTGATTAGACGGGCCTTTGTTGGCAAAGTAATGTTTCTGCTTTTTAATATGCTGTCTATGTTGGTCATAACTTTCCTTCCAAGGAGTAAGCGTCTTTTAATTTCATGGCTGCAGTCACCATCTGCAGTGATTTTGGAGCCCCCCCNNNCCCCCCCCCCCCCCGATAAAGTCTTTCACTGTTTCCACTGTTTCCCTATCTATTTGTCATGAAGTGATGGGACTGGATGCCGTGATCTTAGTTTTCTGATTGTTGAGTTTCAAGCCAACTTTTTCACTCTCCTCTTTCACTTTGATCAAAAGGGTCTTTAGTTCCTCTTTACTTTTTGCCATAAGGGTGGTGTCATTTGTGTATCTGAGATTACTGAAATTTCTCCCGGCAATCTTGATTCCAGCTTGTGCTTCATCCAGCCCAGCATTTTGCATGAGATACTCTGCACATAAGTTAAATAATAATGTATAAGTAGTATCCATTATATACCTCATCTTTATCCTTTCACTATTCATGGACATTTACATTGCTTCCGTATCTTGGCTATTGTAAATAATGCTGTGATGAACATAGGTGTTCGTGTATCTTTTCTATTTAGTGTTTTGTATTCTTTGGATAAATACCCAGAAGGGGGATAGCTGGATTATATGGTAGTTCTGTTTTTAATTTTTTGAGGAATTTCCATATTGTTTTCCATGCTGGCTGCACCAATTTACATCACCACCAACAGTGTATGAGGGTTCCCTTTCTCCACGTTATTGCCAACACTTGTTTTTTCTTGGTTTCTTGATAATAGCCATTCTTACAGGTGTAAGGTGATACCTTATTTTAAAATTTTTTCTAATTTAAAAAATCACTAGTAACTAGTGATGGTGAACATCTTTCATGTGCTTGTTTGGCCATCTGCATGTTTTTCGGAAAAATGTCTATTCAGTTTCTCTGCCCATTTTTTAATGAGGTGGTTTTTTGTTGTTGAGTTATAGCTTTTCCTTTTTGAAACACCTTTACTGGTAAAATTCACAAACCAATTTAAATTATACAGTTCAATGGTTTTTAGTATATTCACAGAGCTGTGTATCTTCACAATTTTAGAACATTATATCTTGCCTAAAAGATACCTCTAACCCCTAAATCTGTTATTCCTCCAGCTCCTGTCTTCCCCAACCCTCGACAACTACTAATCTACTTTTGGTGTCTAAAATTTGTCTTAGTGTGTTTTCTTTGCCTTAGTATGTTTTCTGAGCTCATTCGTGTTGTCAAAGTGAAGTTGCTCAGCCATGTCCAATTCTTTGTGATCCTATGGACTGTAGCCCACCAGGCACCTCTGTCCATGGGATTTTCCAGGTAAGATTACTGGAGTGGGTTGCCATTTCCTTCTCCAGGGGATCTTCCCGACCCAGGGATCAAACCCAGGTCTCCTGCATTGCAGGCAGACGCTTTACCGTCTGAGCCACCAGGGAATGCATTCATGTTGTAGCTTCTATCAATATTTTTATTGCTGAGTAATAAAATAATGATTTCTTTGTATCATATGCCACATTTTCACTTTTTGGCTAAGTATGAATAATGCTGCTGTGAACATTTGTGTGAACATTAGTTTTTATTTCTCTTGGATGTGTACTTAGGAGTGTAACTAGCTAGGTCATATTGTTACTCTGTATTTAGCCTTTTAAGAAACTTCCAGTCCATTTTCCAGGGTAGCTGTGTCACTTTGCATTCCCACCAGCAGTGTATGAGGGCTCTGGTTTCCCCACATCCTCAGAAACACTGTCATCCTGTGTGTGTGAAATGGCATCACTTTTGGTTTTGATTTGCATTTCCCTGATGGTTAATGATGCTGAGCATCTTTTCATCAGATCCTTGTTCCTTTTTTAATTGGGCTATTTGTCTTTTTACTGTTGAGTTGTAAGTGTTCTTTATACATATTAGATACAAGTCCATTAACAGAAATATGATTTGCAAAAAGTTTCTCCTAATCTGTAGGTCATGTTTCTATCCCTTGGTAATATTCTTTGAGGCACAAAAGCTTTTAATTATGAAGTCCAATTTATCCTTGATTCCTAGGGTTTTGACTCAAGGGCCTAGGCGAATAGGGCATGAGGAAGAGGAGCTGGTTTGAGGGCAGATGAGTTCCGTTCCGGATGCACTGCTTTCCTAGTGGGACATTTAATATAGAAGTGTTGTTAGATAGGCAGTTAGATGTGAGGCTGGGCTCAGAGAAAAGCGTTTTCTGTGGTAGTAAAGTGAATGAGAAGAGTCCCTGGCCGAGGAGAGTGTGAGGCGGGTATGGAAGGCGTGGAGGCAGGGAAGCCGGAGAAGTGTCCCCAGCGCAGGCCAGAGGGCCGCGGGAAGGCCGCTCCAGGAGGGGAGAGAGAAGGTCCCGGTGGCTCCTCAGGCCCAGAGACTCAGTTCTCTCCTCATCTTTTAGGGCTTTTTATCCACACGTTGTTTAAAACTTTTCCATGGAAGTTTCTGTTTGCCTCAAGTTCTTCTTCCTAAGTCAGCCATTCCTAATTCGGACACAAACTAGAATCGATCAGCCATCTGGAGTACAGGCTTTGGGGATCCTGTTAGATCTGAGTGAGGATCAGCTGGTGCGGTGCCCCCGCCTCTGTACTTTAAAACCTCTTAGGTGAAGGCTGGCTTGCTCTTCACCAGTATTGTTTCTTTTCCTCTTGGATCCCAGCTAACTTATAATGACCAGCCCCTCTTGTACTTGAATGAAAACTGGCTGTAGAAAATTAAGCTACTAAAAAATACGCAATTGAGTGTTTCTTCAACTCTGGCAAACACAAACCTCCTTTGAACAGCCCTCTGTTTTCTTCACGTGCTGACTGGGTGTTGGCTGCCAGAGCAACTTTGGAAAAGAGGGTTCCAAGAGAGCTGGATATTTGTCATCTGGGTCATCTCCAGCTTTATCATGCCCCCAGCTGATCATTAATGTGTCTTTTTGGATTTCATACAGGCTAAGTCCTAAGTCGCTTCAGTCATGTCTGACTCTTTGCAACCCTGTTGACTGTAGCCCATCAGGCTTCTCTGTCCATGGGATTCTCCAGGCAAGAATACTGGAGTGGGCTGCCATTTCTTCCCCCAGGGGCTCTTCCCCTCCCAGGGATCGAACCCATGTCTCTTACATCTCCTGCATTGGCAGGTGGGTTATTTACCTATTAGAGGGAACCTAACAGGAGTATTTCCCAATGTAGAAACTAGTTAAGAGTTCTAAATTAAATACTGTATAGGTGTACTATAGAAATGTTCTGGAAGATTGTGTATATGGTTAATCCACTTATTGAACAGTGCCACCTGGTAAACCCTAAAGACATGAAATAAAAATTAACTATTATGTTAGGCCATCTGGATCAGACAGTAAAGAAACCATCTGCAGGGTGGGAGACCTGGGTTCAGTCCTTGGGTTGGGAAGATCCCCTGGAGGAGGGCATGGCAGCCCACTCGAGTACTCTTTCCTGGAGAATCCCCATGGACAGAGGTGCCTGGTGGGCTGCAGTCCATGGGGTTCCAGAGAGTCGGACGCAACTGAACGTAAGCACATGTGTTATGCCACAGTCTAGGGGTTTATTTATTAAAACACACACTGTAACTTTAATTGATGTAACTCCTTAGATTATTATCCAAATTATAATCTAGAAGCAGTTGCCCTTGGTTTGTATTATTTGTGTTTTTAAAGTCATGTGTTTGGTGGGCCGGCTTCCCTGGTGGCTCAGTGGCAAAGAGCCCTCCTGCCAGTGCAGGAGATGTGGATTCTCTCCCTGGGTCAGGGAGATCCCCCGGAGAAAGACATGGCAGCCCACTCCAGTATTCTTGCCTGGGAAATCCCATGGACAGAGGAGCCTGGAGGGCTGCAATCCGTGGGTCGCAAAAGAATCAGATATGACTTAGTGACTAAAATAACAAACAGCAACAATAATTTGATAGGTTAGTCTTCAGTTGTTGACTTCCAGACCATATATATATATATATATATATATGTGCTGTTTTCCTTGGAGTTATTTTCGTGGAAATCGTTATAATTAACATCCTGGTTATATTATTAGATATTTGTATGCCTGCTACCTGCTGGCCCTTGAAAATGAAGCTATATCTATGTATAAAGCAGGGGCTCTGTTTTCTAGCATGGGAAAATCTGTAATTAGATAAGAACAGTTATGCTACTTGTGCTCTGAGAGCATCAAAGGGGCAAATGGCTAATTGAACCCAGTTGTGGAGTTAGGGGTCCTTAAAGTGTATTTTAATGAGATTTTATTTACCCATGTTTCTCTTGTAATATTTTTTTCTCTCATTCTTGGTGGACAAGAGCCATACATAGCCTGAGTAAAATATCCTTTTCAGTTCAGTCGCTCAGTTGTATCTGACTCTGCGACCCCATGAATCGCAGCACGCCAGGCCTCCCTGTCTATCACCAACTCCCGGACTCCACCCAAACCCATGTCCATTGAGTCGGTGATGCCATCCAACCATCTCATCCTTTGTAGTCCCCTTCTCCTCCTGCCCTCAATCTTCCCAGCATCAAGGTCTTTTCCAACGAGTCAGCTCTTCGAATCAGGTGGCCAAAGTATTGAGTTTCAGCTTCAACATCAGTCCTTCCAGTGAACACCCAGGACTGATCTCCTTTAGGATGGACTGGTTGGACCACCTTGCAGTCCAAGGGACTCTCAAGAGTCTTCTCCAACACCACAGTTCAAAAGCATCAATTCTTCGGTGCTCAGCCTTCTTCACAGTCCAACTCTCCCATCCATACATGACCACTGAAAAAACCATAGTCTTGACTAGACGGACCTTTGTTGGCAATGTCTCCGCTTTTTAATATGCTGTCTAGGTTGGTCATAACTTTCCTTCCAAGGAGTAAGCATCTTTTAATTTCATGGCTGCAATCACCATCTGCAGTGATTTTTGAGCCCAGAAAAATAAAGTCAGCCACTGTTTCCACTGTTTCCCCATCTATTTCCCATGAAGTGATGGGACCAGATGCCATGATCTTAGTTTTCTGAATGTTGAGCTTTAAGCCAATTTTTTCACTCTGCCTATTTCACTTTCATCAAGAGGCTCTTTAATTCTTCTTCACTTTCTGCCATAAGGGTGGTGTCATCTGCATATCTGAGGTTATTGATATTTCTCCTGGCAATTTTGATTCCAGCTTGTGCTTCCTCCAGCCCAGCATTTCTCA
>SJYQ01002060.1:218221-339154 GCA_006410935.1 Redunca redunca
TTGCAGTCCAAGGGACTCTCAAGAGTCTTCTCCAACACCACAGTTCAAAAGCATCAATTCTTCGGTGCTCAGCCTTCTTCACAGTCCAACTCTCCCATCCATACATGACCACTGAAAAAACCATAGTCTTGACTAGACGGACCTTTGTTGGCAATGTCTCCGCTTTTTAATATGCTGTCTAGGTTGGTCATAACTTTCCTTCCAAGGAGTAAGCATCTTTTAATTTCATGGCTGCAATCACCATCTGCAGTGATTTTTGAGCCCAGAAAAATAAAGTCAGCCACTGTTTCCACTGTTTCCCCATCTATTTCCCATGAAGTGATGGGACCAGATGCCATGATCTTAGTTTTCTGAATGTTGAGCTTTAAGCCAATTTTTTCACTCTGCCTATTTCACTTTCATCAAGAGGCTCTTTAATTCTTCTTCACTTTCTGCCATAAGGGTGGTGTCATCTGCATATCTGAGGTTATTGATATTTCTCCTGGCAATTTTGATTCCAGCTTGTGCTTCCTCCAGCCCAGCATTTCTCATGATGTACTCTGCATACAAGTTAAATAAGCAGGGTGACAATATACAGCCTTGACGTACCCCTTTTCCTATTTGGAACCAGTCTGTTGTTCCATGTCCAGTTCTAACTGTTGCTTCCTGACCTGCATATTGGTTTCTCAAGAGGCAGGTCAGGTGGTCTTTTATCCTTTTAATATCCTTTAATATTCTTTTAGAGGAGCAAAAACTACAAGTATATTTTTGGTGATTTGGTGTTATATGGGGCTGTTTCATTTGAATATGTTTTTCGTTGCCTGCAAAACAGGATCAAATATTTTATTTAGGAGAACTGCAGATCTTAGTGTTGATGCAGATTAAATCGTGAAACTTTTCCTGCAGTCAACCAAAGGTTTTTTTTTGTTTGTTTTTGTTTTTAAGAAATAGCTTATTGATTGCATTTCCTCTTCTTTTCTGTTTGAGGAAACTCTTGGATTAAAGAGGATGAAAGTCAGAAAGGACCTACTTAGCTTTCTTTAGTATTATGTTTTTATTAGTGTAAATTAATTAGGGTAAAATCAGATAATTCAAACAGCTTTTGAAGATTTTATATATGTGTTTGGTGTGTATGTATGTAGATGGTAAACAAGAGCTTCTCTATTGGGTAGTTCTCTGAGTGGTGGCGGTTCCCCCCATTTTCGGAAGCTTCTGTGCTAGGCGGTGTGTAGTTCCAGAGTGTCAGACTGGGTCATGCCAGGAGTGAGAACTTTGAACAGCAAGGGAAGGGTCAGTCACGTCCTGGAGAAGTGGAGTTACTCGTTGGACTTCAGAGTTAGCAATAGCTGGCTTTAAAGGGATATAAGAGCAAACTGCTGCATGAAGGGTGGGCAGTGGAGTTGAAGCCAGCTGAACAAATTGGAAAAGCAACTGTAGAATTACTCAAGTAGAGCCAGCAAGTAGCCTGATCCAAGGTATGGGCAGGCAAGTTACAAACCAGCGTGTCTGTCGCTTAAATGATGCGAACAGAGATGCCTGGAATCCAGAGACCTCAGTCGAGGAGGCTGGGGGACTGCAGCCTGCAGACATTCTTAGCTGATATTGTAGCGGGTCAGAGAGGGAACCTAATAGAAGTATTTCCCAACTCAGAAACTGGTTAAGAGTTCTAAATGAAACACTGTATAGGTGTACTATAAAAATGCTCTGGAAGTTTGTGTATATGATTAAACCACTTATTTAACAGTGAGTGACCTTGCTATTTTAAAGAGACTTATTTTAAATAGTCCCTTAATGAAACAAATTATCCTTCACTTTATCTTTTATCATAAAGCTTGATTTCTGTATATCATCTTCACTTAAATTTAGATGTACTGACTGGATTGCTTAACTGTTAGAGATTGTATGTCCTGGTGCATTACTGGTTTAGAACCTCCTGTGTTTTGGCTATTGAATTATTGCTTTTGAGATGCTCCTTAATTAACTTCGGTCTATTTTCTTTGCTTACTAGCAGTGTTGCACTGACTAAGATTCCGGGTTCTATTTATAAAGTCAAAAGAACTCCCTGCCCTCCACCTGGTTTCCTCAGCACCTAGAAGCCACACTTTGAGCTTGAGGTTCCTTTTCTCTGCCCTTAATGTTAATGTCCTTCGTCGGCTATCCTGTTTCTTCACCCACACTTGTGCTCTGCTGTGTTAGAACCTACTTCACCTAGTTGGCTAGGTTCAGTTTGGCCATAAAGAGACCTCTGGAGAAACTTGACCTGCTGCCTCGAGCAGCACTGGCTAGGGTAGTGTTTTCTGAATCACAGGACAGCTTTTCCTGTGGCCTCTTTAGGGGTCTCCCAGCTCTTCCATTGCACTCTTTTGTATTAGTCATACCTGCTCAGCTTTTGTCTCTGTTTTTCCACCTGAGTCTCCTTTCTTGAGTCCTTTGGCACCTCTTGGGCCTCAACTCCTAACTTATATCTCAGTCTCATCCCTTTCATCTTGGTCTGCTGCCTCCTGCAATCTGTCTGTCAGGCTGTGCCCGCTTCTTAGCAGGCCTTGTCTCTCAGTGGGCACTGTGTGTGCAGTTCCTCCCCTGGGTGCCATATGTCAGTCTTAAGTTCCCACCTGCCGTGTTTTCCACTCCTGTCTGTAGCCCTGATTTTACCCTCTCAGGCTATAGTGCCATTCTTCTCCGTGGCTTTCTCAGGCAAGAGGAGCAAATGACTTAAATGTTAAGTAAATAATAATAGATGTCATTCATGGATATGGAAAACAAGTATGATAGTCTTAATTGAGGAGAAGGCAATGGCACCCCACTTCAGTACTCTTGCCTGGAAAATCCCATGGACAGAGGAGCCTAGTGGGCTGCGGTCCATGGGCTTGCTAGGAGTTGGACACGACTGAGCGACTTCACTTTCACTTTTCATTTTCATGCATTGGAGAAGGAAATGGCAACCCACTCCGGTGTTCTTGCCTGGGGAATCCCAAGGACGGGGAGCCTGGTGGGCTGCCACCTATGGGGTCGCACAGAGTCGGACACGACTGAAGCGACTTAGCAGCAGCAGCGGCAGTCTTAATTGAATGTCTGGAATGCTGGAACATAAACTTTTAATTGTAGCTCATTAATTTATCTGCCCTGTGACTTTGGGCAAGTTATTTCACTTAAGTTTGTGTTTACTCACCTAGAAGTGCAAGGTAGTTGTATCTTGCTCCCAGAATTGTTGAATTAAATGAGAGTGTGTAAAACCCCTGGCATATAGTTGGCACTTGATAAATGGCAACTGCTACTGTATTAAAAGACTTGGGTTTGGAACTTAGCTCGGCCGCTTTCTGACTGTATGATCTTGGGCCAACAAACTAAATCTAAGCTGGAGTTTGTTTTTAATATCTTTTTGAGATATAATTCAGAAAATCTACCTATTAAATAATTTATAATTCAGTGTGTTTTGTTTGTTTTTTAGTAAATTCACAGGGATTTGCAACTATCAGCCACAGTCTAATTTTGGAACATTTTTATCACCCCAGAAAGAAACCTTGTGCCAATGAGCAGTTACTTCTGTTTCTCCTAGCCTCCTCTCCTTTCTCTTAGCCTTTGCCTTGTGTGTGCATGCTCAGTCATGTCTGAGACTTTGTGACTCCCATGGACTTATTAGCCCGCCCAGCTCCTCTGTCCGTGGAATTTTTCAGGCAGGAATACTGCAGTGGATTGCCATTTCCTTCTCCAGGGGATCTTTCTGACCAGGGATCAAACTCCTGTCTCGTCCCCTGCATTGACAGGTAGCACTTCAGCCCTGAGCCCTGTGGGAAGCCCTCTCAGCCTTAGGCAACCACTATAATTTCCAAATATGTGGCTCTCTTGGTGACTCAGTGGTAAAGAATCTGCCTGCCAGTACAGATGTGGGTTCAACCCCTGGATCAGGAAGATCCCCTGGAGAAGGAAATGGCAACCCATTCCAGTATCCTTGCCTGGGAAATCCCATGGACAGAGGAGCCTGGTGGGCTACAGTCTATAGAGGGTCACAGAAGAGTTGGACATGACCTGATGACTAAACAAAGAACAACAGAAACAAGGTATATGTTGGAGATATCGCAGGTTTGACTCCAGACCACTGCAGTAAAGCTAGTAAATAAAACAAGTCACTCAGATGGTTGGTTTCCCAGTGTGTGTACAAGTTATGTTTATGCCGTGCTGTAGTGTATTAAGTGTGCAACAGCATTATGCCTGAAAAAACAATGTACATATCTTAATTTAAAAATACTTCATTGCTAAAAAATGTGAACCGTCATTTTACAGTGCAGGGTTGCCGCAAACCTTCAGTCTGTGTGGATGTGTGTTTTAATTTCTCTTGGGAAGATTCATGAGTCAAGTTGCTGAATTGCATGATTGTTGTTTGGTTGCTACGCGGTGTCTGCCTCTTCACAAGCCCGTGGACTGCAGTACACCAGTCTCCCCTGTCCTTGACTGTCTCTGAGTTTGCTCAGATTCACGTCTGCTGAGTCGGTCATGCCATCCAACCATCTCATCCTCTGCCTCCCTCTTCTCCTTTTGCCTTCAGTCTTTCCCAACATCAGGGTCTCTTCCAGTGAGTCAACTCCAAAATATTGGAGCTTCAGCTTTATTATCAGTCCTTCCAATCAATGCAGGGTTGATTTCCTTTAGGATTGGCTGGTTTTATTTCCTTGCTATCCAAGGGACTCTCAAGAGTTTACTCCAGATCACAATTTGAAAGCGTCAGCTCTTCTGCGCTCAGCCTTCTGTAGAGTCCAGTTCTCACATCCATGCATGACTACTGGAAAATCCATAGCTATGACTATTGGAGCCTTGTCGGCAAAGTGATGTCTCTGCTTTTTGATACACCGTATTTATGATAATGTTATGTTTAATGTTTTAAGAACAGCCAGACGCATATAATCCCTTTTGTGTGTTGCTGGGTTTAGCGTGCTCATAGTTTCTTTCTCTCTCTCGTGGTGTCTTTTTCTCTGGTGTAAGGGTGATGTGGCCTCAGAGGGTGAACTGTGGAGTGTTCTCCGCTCTCTCCTGGGAGAGTCTGTGAAGGGTTGAGGGTTTGGTAGAATTCGCTAATAAAGCCAGACGGGCCAGGCCTCCTCTCTGTGGTAGTCTTTTAAGTTTTAGTTCCGTTTCTTCACTTAGGTCTGATTAGGTTTTCTGTTTCCTCTTGAGTCAGTTCTGTTGGTTTGTGTCTTTCAGGTAATTTTTCTCATTTTATCCGTAATGTCTAATTTGTTGGCTTAACATTGTAAAAATATTCCCTCATAATCCTTTTAATTTCTCTTAAGTCCATGATATACACCTTTCATTCCTGGTTTGGTAATTTGTCTTCATTTTTTTTTCTTGGTCAGTTTAGCTAAAGATTTGTTTATTTTTCTTTTCAGAGAACGAACTTTTGATTTTATTGATTTTTTTCTATTTTTTTTCTTTTCCATGATACTGATTTTCCCTCTTACATTTATAATTTCTTTTCTTCTGCCTGCTCTGGGTTTAGTTGGTCTCTATCTTAAGCAATCAGAAGAAAACGTACTTTTTTCCTTTTCTCATATTGGTGTATATAGCTGTAAAGTTCCCTTTAAATACTTCTGTGTTTACTATCCTGTATGTTTTGATTTTGTTTCCAGTTAGTTCAAAATACATTCTGACTAAATTCCCTCATGATTTTGTGTTTGACCCAAGTGTTCTTTAGAAGTGTCTTGTTTAGTATCCAAATATTTGTGGATTTCCCCAATTTTTTGTTTGTTTTCTAATTTAATTGCATTGTGATTGGGGAATATTATTTATATTCTTTGTCTTATTTCAGTTCTTTTAAATTTGAAACTTGTTTTATTGTCTGGTCTTCCCCAGTGGCTTAGATAGTAAAGAATCTTCCTGCAATGCAGGAGACCTGGGTTCCATCCCTGGGACTGAAAGATCCCCTGGAGAAGAAAATGGCAACCCACTCTAGTATTCTTGCCTGGGAAATTCCCATGGACAGAGGAGCCTGGCAGGCTACAGTCCATGGGGTCGCAGAGTCAGACAGGACTGAGTGAGCAACACTTGCACTTTGTTGTCTGTCACGCAGTCTGTCCTGGAGAGTGCTCCACGGATGCTTCAGAAGAACGTGAATTCTGTTGCTGGGTGGAGTCTTGAATATGCGTCACCTAGATCACATTAGTTAGCAGTATTGTTCAGGTTATTCTTACTGATTTCCTGTTCACTTGTTCTATACGTTTAAGAGGGCAGGGTATTGAAGTCTGTTGCTGTTACTGATTGCCTATTTTCCCCTTCATTTCTGTCGTTTTCTTGCCTCCCCTATTTTGGGCCTGCTTTTTAGGGGCATATGCTTACATTCATTAATATCTTCTGTTGAATTGGTACTTTTAATATTATAAAATGTCTTTTTATCTCAACTTTTTTTTATGTAGTCATATTTTGTCAGATATTAATAGAGCTGCTTCAGTTCTCTGATAGTTATTGTTTGCATGTTATATCTTTTTCTATCCTTCTGACCTGTTTGTAAGTTTCTCTCATAGATAGCATATAGGTGGGCATTGGTTTTTTAAATCTAGTCTAGCCATCTGCCTTTTTAATGGAGTGTTTTATAATCCTTTCCTATTTAATGCTATTTTTGAAATGGTTGGATTTGCATCTCCCATTTACTTTTCATTTTCTATATATGTCATGTCACTTTTGTTCTTCTGTTCCTCTTTTATTACCTTTTGTATTTTCTTTTTACCATTTAAAATGTTTGATTTTTAAGAACCATATTTTTCTTAGTGTTTACTCTATGGATTACAGTGTGCATCTGAGTTTATCACAGCCTACTTCAGATTTAATACTAATAATACTCCAGTATAGCTCCATTTCCTCCTGTGTTCTTTGTGTTGTCATTATCATAGTATGTAGGGGCCAGTTCCTGGATTATCTCGTGTTCTAAACTGGGGTTTGAAACTGAGGAGCAGCCATTGGAAGATTTTATAGAGTTCTTGCATCACATTAGAGTTTTGAGGAAAGAACAAAGCTTGTTCTGAATGCTTGGTTTAGAGATGGCAGGGACAAACCTCAGGCTCTTAAGAGGAAGATGAATCTGCCTTTTTCTCTGCAATTCCTTCTTTGTTTCTTTGAGCAATTAAAAGCTATTAAATGTAGCTCCTTCCTTGCAGGCATGGAATGCTTACAGATTCGTGAGTTACACACTTGTGGAATAGGATCCACGGGAGCTGTCTTGGAAGTTTGTGAAACATCCATTTTAGAATCAGTCTTAGAAGATGAACAGGTTGCTGCTCTTTGTGTGTATGGAATGGAGTGTATATTGAAACGTTAGATAAACATTTTCTGGCATCTGACCTTTTTTTTCTGATTCCTAAAGGCTGGGTGTATTTAAGTGGTACCTTTAAGTAGTTTTGATGTGACAGAGAAGTGTTTAATCTTTTTCTTACTTGATACTCACAGCTTTTATTTATTTATTTTTGACGTGTAGTTGATTTATAGTGTGTTACTTTCTGGTATATGGCAAAGTGATACCTATTTGTGCATGTATGTACACACACACACATATATTCCTTTTCATATTTTTTCCATTACAGTTTATTATAGGATATTGAGTATAGTTCCCTGTGCTCTGCAGTAGGACCTTATTGTTTATTTTATGTACAATAATGTGTATATGTTAATCCCAAACTCCTAATGTATCATTCCGCCATCTTCTTTCTCCTTTGGTAGCCATAGATTTGTTTTCTTTTTATAAAAATGTATTTTATTGAAGCAGACTTGATTTACAGTGTTATGTTAGTTTCTGCTATACAGCAAATTGATTAAGTTATGCCTAAATATACTTTCTTTTTCTTGTTCTTTTCCGTTGTGTTTTATTACAGGATATTGTTCCCTGTTGTTTATCTATCCTATATGTATATATAAATAAAATAGCTGGCATCCTTTGTTTTCTGTGTCTCTGTTTCTGTTTTGGTGTTGTCGTTGCTTAGTTACTAAGTTGTGTCTGACTCTTTGTGACCCCGTGGACTGTATCCCACCAGACTCCTCTGTCCATGGGATTTCCCAGGCAAGAGTACTGGAGTGGGTTGCCATTTCTTTTTCCAGGGGATCTTCCCAACCCAGGCGTAGAACCTGCATTTCCTGCTTGGCAAGCAGATTCTTTACCAGCAAGCTACCTGGGAGGCCCTTCTGTCGCATAGATAAGTTCATTTGTGTCATATTTTAGATTCTACATGTATGTGTGAGTAATATCATATGGTGTTTGTTTTTCTGACTTCCTTTGCTTAGTATGATGATATCTGGATCCATCCAGGTTGCTATAGATGGCATTATTTCATTCATTTTTATGGCTGAGTAATATTTCACATCTGTATCTGTTCATCTGTTGCTGAACGTTTGAGCTGCTTCCATGTCTTGGCTATTTTAGTGCTGCTGTGAACTTAGGGGTGTTGTATCTTTTTGAGTTCTAGTTTCCTCCAGATATATACCCAGGAGAGGGATTGCTGGATCGTATGGCAGCACTCATTTTATTAGTTTTTTAAGGACCTTCCATAGTGTTCTCCATAGTGCCTGTACCAATTTACATTTCCATCAACAGTATAGGAGGGCTCCCTTTTCTCCACACTCACAACTGTTTTTTAACCATAGAAAAGATATGTAAGAGTCTTTTTATTGTTTTTTTGTTTTGGCGGGTGGGGGAGGGGTGTGCGTGATTTGTTTTGCTTCTTATGAAAAATTGAAGAGCAGAAAACTTACTTATTTAAGGTTTTTGGTGCCAGTTTTTCACAGAAGTATAAAATGAAAGAGAAGAGAGTCCTCTTCCTCAGTCTTGCCAGATTCGTTGTGAACAATCCTTGACTGTCAGCTTGTCACCGGATGTTCTTTTCCTTTGAATAACTTCTGCAGGAGACAGCCTTGTTCCTGGACTACTCTCTCTCACAGCCTACAGTTGCCCTCAGAAGTGCAGGAACTCCCCCCTCCCCCATTTATAAAATCATTAAACTTCACCATTTTCAAGGGTTTAATGTAGTGTTTTCATTGAACTCATGGAAGTTAGAATTGGAACTGTGAGAGAATGTCACTATTTAGTCTTGAGCTTATAATTTCCCAGAGAGTAAAGGCCATGGTTTTGCCCAGTACCAAACTCTTAACAAGAAATTCATTCAGTACTTTAATACTATCTACTGAATATTATTGGTGAGAATGCAGAAAATGGTCCTATTAAACTTTTATGTCTCCATAGTTCTATCTGAAATAATACTCTTTATCTGACTCTATATTTATGGTCTCTCTCTCTCTCTCTATTGGAATGTGAATTCTAAGAGGGCCAGGACCATGTCTGTTATTACTGCTGGATCCCCATCACCTGCAGTAATATTTTGCATAAAGTGGACATTCAGATATTTGCTGGATGAGTAAAGGTGTATCTGAGACAGGACCCTGGTGTGTGTGTGTATTTTTTTTTAAAAGGTTATTTTGATATGCACTCCCAAGGTTGAGAAACACTGACCTGTCTTTTCCTTATGCAGTAATGTGCTTACGGTACAGAAGATACACACACACGTGTGTGTGGACTCAGAATGGACAGTTGCTTTCCACCATCAAATAATTTAGGAGTGGTGAGAAGAAAGAGCTAAAATAGAATTTATTGCCCTTGTCCTCTTTTTTAAGCAACAATAACAACAAAAGGCAAAGTCAGGCTTCCTAGATGACTTTTCTCCAAAATAGCGATTCTCATTGGTGGGGGATGGGATTTCTCCAATGACATTTTTGTTTGTTTGTTGCCACTTTATTTTACAGAGTTTTGTGGTTTTCTGTCAAACATCAACAAGAATCAGCCACAGGTACACCCATGTCCCCTCCCTCCTGAACCTCCCTCCTGTCTCCCTCCCATCCCACCCTTCTAGATGGTCACGGAGCCCCTGTTTGAGTTCCCTGAGTCAGATTCCCATTGGCTATCTATTTATATACGGTAACGGAAGTTTCCCTGTGACTCTCTCCAGACAGCTCACCCTCGCCCCTCCCCCGTGTCCACAGGTCTATTCTCTGCGTCTGCTTCTCCACTGCTGCCTGAAAACGAGTCCATCAGTGCCATCTTTCTAGACTCCATATATGTATGCGCCAGTATAGGACATTTATCTTTCTCTTTCTGACTCACTTCATTCTGTATAATAGGCTCTAGGTTCATCCACCTCATCAGAACTGACTCAAAAGCATTGCTTTTTATGACTGAGTAATATTCCATTGCATATGCGTGGCACAGCTTCTTTATCCATTCACCTGTCGATGGACATCCAGGTTGCTTCCGTGTTCTAGCTATTGTAAATAGTGCTGTGATAAACATTGGGGTACGTGTGTCTTTTTTCAGTTTTGGTTTCCTCAGGGTATATGCTTAGTAGTGGGATTGCTGAGTCATATGGTGGTTTTATTCCTAGTGTTTCAAGGAATCTCCATACAGTCCTCCATAGTGGCTGTATCAATGTTCATTCCCACCAGCAGTGCAAGAGGGTTCCCTTTTCTACACACCTTCTCTAGCATTTATTGTTCATTTGATGATGGCCGTTCTGACTGGGGTGAGGTGGTATCTCTTCAGTGACATTTTTGATTGTCATAACTGAGGAAGGGGAAGGATGCTACTGGCATCTGTTGGATAGAGTCCAGGAGTGAAGCTGACACGTTCTACAGTGAACAGGACATCTACCCTCAGCAAAGAATCACCTGGTCTACAGTGTCATTACTGCAGAGGTTGAGAAACTCTGCTTTAAACAAATCACTTGGAGAAAGCATTAGTAGTTACTATGAGTTTGGCAATTATGAATCCATGGACTGTGTGTGTGTGTGTGTGTGTGTGTGTGTGTGTGTGTTTGCGGGAGTGCCTGGACAAAGCTGAATGTCTCGTGTAGAGAAACTTGTATGTATGTACAGGCAAATCTTGTTTTATCGTCCTTTTCTTTGCTTTACACTTACTCTGTTTTTTACAACTTGAAGATTTGTGGCAACCCTGTGTCAAATAAGTCTATTGGTGCCATTTTTCCAACATCATTTGTTCATTTGGTGTCTCTGAGTCATGTTTTGGTAATTCTTGAAATATTTCAAGCTTTTTCATTATTTGTGATGATGCTCTGTCATTGGTGGTCTTTGATGTTATTATTGTAGTTGTTTTTGGGCACCATGAACTATGCCCCATATCAGGTAGCAGACTTAATCCTAATCCATAAATGTGTGTTCCGACAGTTCTCTCTCTCCTTGGACCCCCTTATTCCCTGAGGCACAGCACTGTCGAAATTAGGCCAGCTCATAAATAGCCCTACTCATGGTCTCTAAGTACCTGTTGAAATGAAGAGTTACACATCTCTCACTTTAAGTCAGAAGTTAGAAATGATGAAGCCTAGTGAGGAAGGCATGTTAACAGCCCACACAGGCCAAAAACTAAACCCTTTGAATCAAACAATTAGCCAAATTATGAACGAATGCAAAGGAGAAGTTCTTATAGGAAATTAAAAGTACTGCTCCAGTGAACACATGAAAGATAAAGAAAGTGAAACAGCCTTATTGCTGATATAGAGAAAAAAGTTGTTTTAATTGTGGTGTAGCTGATAATACTATGTAAGTTTCAGGTGTACAGGCTCTCGGGCACATGGGCTTCAGCAGTGATTCACAGTTTTTCAGGGTTCTACTCCAAGCACAGCTCATAGTTGTTACAAAGTGTTGGTTATAGTCTCTGTGTTGTACAATATATCCTTGTAGCCTATTTATTTTTAGTAGTTTGTTAGTCTTGATACAGAGAATGTTTTAGTTATCTGGATAGATCCAACCAGCCACCACATTCCCTTAAACCAAAGCCTAATCAAGAGCAAGACCCTAATTCTCTTCAATTCGGTTAAGGCTGATTGAGAGAGGTGAGGAAGCTGCAGAAGAAAAGTTTGAAGCTTGCAGAGAGTTCATGAGGCTTAAGGCAAGAAGCCATCTCTAAAACCTAAAACTGCAAGATGAAGTCGTGAGTGCTCATAGAGAAGCTGCAACAACTTATCCAAAAGATTTAGCTAAGATAATGAAAGTGGCTACACTAAACAGTAGATTTTTGATGTAGATGAGCAGCATTCTATTGGAAGAAGATGCCATCTAGGACTTTTGTAACTGGAAATGGAAAGTCGGTGCCTGGCTTCAGAGCTTCAAAGGACAGGCTGACTGTTGCTCCAGGCCAGTGCAGCTGGTGACTAAGTTGAAACTAGTGCTCTGATCCTGAAAATCCTGAGACCTTAAGAATTACACTACGTCTATGCTGCCCGTCCTCCATAAATGGAGCAGCAAAGGCTGGATTTTAAAACATGGCTTACTGAATATTTTAAGCCTACTGTTGAGACCTTCTACTCAGAAGAAAAGATTCCTTTCAAGATGACTGCTCAGTAACAGTGCCCCTGGTCATCCAAGAGCTGAGGGCAGTGTACATACAGATTCACGTGTGGTTGTTTCCATACTTGTTAACACAGCATCCACTCTATAGTTCAAGGAGTAATTTTGACTTCGGGTTGCGTGTTTATTTTCTTGCTGCGCTGGGTCTTTGTTGCTCTGCGGGCTTTTCCCGGTTGCGGTGAGTGGGGCTGCTGTTGGCCTGCGGCACGGGCTGCTTGCTGCAGTGGCCGCCCTTTTGGCGCTTGGGCTCTCGGCACATGGGCGTCAGCAGTCGCGGCTCCCCGGCCTTAGCACACGGGGTCAGCAGTCGTGGGCACAGGCTTAGTTGCTCCATGGTGTGTAGGATCTTCCCAGATCAGGGATCGAACCTGTATCTCCTGCATTGGCAGGTGGATTCTTTATCACCGAGCTGCCAGGGAAACCCTCAAGTTTTATTTTTCAAGAAATACATTTTGTTAAGCTGTAGCTGGCATAGATGAGGATTCCTCTGATGCCTCTGGGCAACGTAAATTGAAAATCTTGTGGAAAGGATTCACTATTCTAGATGACATTAAGAACATTCATGATTCATGGAAAGAGGTCAAAATACTAATGTAAATAGGAGTTTGGAAGAAGTTAATTCCAGCCCTCATGGAGACTTTGAGGGGGTTCAAGACTTCAGTGGAGGAAACAACTGCAGATGTGGTGGAAACAGCGAGAGAACTGGAGTTAGGAGTAGCGCCTGGAGGCACCGCGGCACTGCTGCGATCTCACGGCAGAACTTCAGCAGGCAAGGAGTTACTTTTTAGAGGTGAGCAGAGAAAAGTGGTTTCTTGAGAGGAAATCTGCTGGTGAAGAAGCCATGAAGCTTAAAATTTTGAAATTACATAAACAGTTTTTCATTTTGAATAACTAGATATCATTATAAATAACCCCTCCCAATAAATAAAACTCTTTGGAGTCTTCAATAATTTAAAGTGTGAAGGGGTCTTGAGACCAAAGATTTTTTGAACAGATGATATCCTGATATTGGTCCGTCAGATCCTGTTAGACCTATATTTCTGTCTCTGGTTGGGTTAGGCTTACATGGACAAGAAGACTTAAATTCCTTGGGTTAGGTGTAAAGTTTTGGCTTTTTATCTTGATTTAAGTACGTTTTTAATGTATAAAATATATAGCAAAATTTTTGAAGATTAGATTTTTACTTTCATGGGGCTACAGAAGCATTATTTGTAGATTAGGTAAGTGGAGAATTATATCTGGAAGAATGACAAAAGGAATCACAGGAAATGGTAAACTATTTTGTAAAATTTACAACAAATGAGGAAAAAATGTTATGAGAATCTTAGAGAAAAATTATGAGTAGGTTTAGCAAACACCTTCATTGTAAGAGACTGCATACCCATAAAAAAAGAAGTGTGGTAGAGCATTTAAATTATTGATTAGAGCTTTATCTAATCATAGAGAAATGACAGGCTTCCTAGTTCCTTAAACAGTGAAAATAAACTCTGTAGGTTTGAATGAATTGTTACGCGTTACTGTGTTTAAGGCAGCATTTAGGAGAACCATAGTGAAAGTGATTTAGAGGTAAAGAGACCTTCCGCAGGTGTTTGCTTATCTGTATAAGATTCATTAGTATTACCCTGATTAGAGCTCTGGTCTTGATCAAGCCTTTGTAAAGGTTGTTTGGTGTGTGACCCAAACACAGTGTCTGTGGGTCAATAAGTAAGTGTTGTGTGCTGTGAAAGCTGTGGAAGAGCCAGAAGAAATCAGGGAGGAAAACCTGTCAAGAGCTGACTTAAAAACTTAAAGGCACTGATCTTTCCCCCTACATATTATATCTTGGGTAAGCGGATTTTGTAAATGTAGTTTTTATGTGTACCATTTTAATCCGTAGGATGCTTGTAACCTTTTGAAGTAACCCACAGCCATTTCATAGTGGGGGTTAGGAACTAGATTATTTAAAAAGACCACAGTCTGTGTTTTCTCGGGTTTGAACACGAGTAACATTTGGCGCTGATACTCGTGTCCTGGGATGGTTTTCACTAGTTTGCTGTGAGGAACTTCTGTCTTTAAAACTTGCCTTGAAAAGATTGTTTTCCTGATCACCAACTTTTTTTTGAAATATTTAAGTAGATACAGTTATCTTTTTAAATTTCATGTTAATTTTTTTCTCGTTATATTCTGTTTTCCTTTTTTTTTTTTTCATTGTACAATGTGGCTTGTGGGATCTTAGTTCCCTGATCAGGGATCAAACCCATATACCCTACAGTGAGAATGCAGAGTCCTGACAGCTGGACTGCCAAGGAGGTCCCTGTTTTCCTTTTTATTTAGATCAGATGATTTGAACATATCCCTCTGTTATCTGAACAATGACAGGAGATATTTAGGGGTATTGCTCATAATAAATGTTTCTTGTGTGTGTGATAGGATTCATCAGAATATTATTTTACCTCTGATGTCAAAAAAGTTCTCATTCTAAAATTAAAAATACAAATTATTCATTTACATAAAAGCAAAAATTATGTTTCTATTTGTTTTTCATTGTTGTGAAATGAACATACATAACACTTATCACTTTAATCATCTTAAGATGTGCAATTAAGTGACATTAAAGACATTCACATTGTTGTGCAACCATCACCACCAACCATCTCCATAACTTTTTTTATCTTCACAGTGAAACTCTGTATCCATTAAACATTAACTTCCTGTACCCTTCACCCGCCAACCTCTGACAAACACCATTCTGCTTTGTTTAAGTGTATCATACAATATTTATCCTTTTGTGATTGACTTATTTCATTTGGCATAACGTCTTCAAGGCTCATCCATGTTGAAGCATATGTCAAAATATCTTTTTTAAAGTTGACTAACATTCCATTGTATGTATCTGCCACTTTAAAAAAAAATTTTGTTAATCCATCCGTGGACAGTTGGATTGCTTTCTAAGCGTCCTTTAGGCTCTTGTGAGTAATGATGCTATGGACGTCGGTGTATACATACCTGTTTGAGTCACTACATTCAATCTTTTGGATGTATCACCAGAAGTGAAATTGTTGGATCAAATGGTAATTCTGTGTTTAATTTTTTTTTAGGAATTGGCATATTGTAATTGTGTTGTACCATTGGCTGTACTGTTTTACATTCTCACCAGCAGTGCTTAAGAGTTTTAATTTCTCTGTACCGCACCTACATTTGTTATTTTCTGTTTTCTTTATAATAGCCATTGTGATATTTGTTAAGTGGTATTTTGTGGTTTTGATTTGCATTTTCCCAGTGATTAATGATATTGAGTATCTTTCCATGTGTGTATTACCATTTGTATATCTTTGGAGAAATAGTCATCTTTTAATTGGGTTGTTTTCATTTGTTACTGTTTTGTAGTCCTTTGTATATTCTGGATATTAATCCCTCATCAGATACATGATTTGGAAGTACTTTCTCCCATTCTTTAGGTTGCCTTTTCGTTGCATCCTTTTGGTGGCTCATATGGTAAAGCCTCTGCCTGCAATGTGGGAGACCCAGATTCCATCCCTGGGTTGGGAAGGTCTCCTGGAGAAGGAAATGGCAACCCACTCCAGTACTCTTGCCTGAAAAATTCCATGGACAGAGGAGCCTGGTGGGCTGTACGGTCCATGGGGTCACAAAGAGTCGGACATGGCTGAGTGATTCTACACTCAAGAGTGAAAGCACTTTCATGCACAAAAGCTTTTAATTTTGATAAAGTTCACTTTGTCTTTTTTTGTTGTTGTCGTTGCTGGTGATTTGGTCATATCCAAGAAATCCTTGCCCAATTCAGTGCCATGAAGCTTTCCCCATTTTCTTCTGAGAGTTTTATAAACTTCAGCTCTTGCATTTAGGTCTTTAATCCATTTTGAGCTGATTTTTGTATATGGTATATGCTAATGGTCCAACTTCATTTTTTGTACAGGGATATCCAGTTTTTCCAACACCATTTGTTGAAAAGACTGTCCTTTCTCCTATTGAATGATCTTGGCACCCTTGTTGAAGTCTGTGAACCATATGTATGCAACGCTTTATTTCTGGGCTTTGTTCTTTTGCACTGGTCTATATGTCTGTCTTTATGCCAGTTCCACACACTTTTGATTTCTGTAGCTTTGTAGTTTGAAATCAAGAAATGTGAAATCTCCCAAATATTTTTTCCCCAAAGATTATTTTGGTTATTTAGAATTCCTTAAGATTCCATATGAATTTTAGGATGAATTTTTAATCTGTAAAAAACTATTGGAATTTTGATAGGGGTTATATTGAATCTATAGATTATCCTATGTAGTATGTTTTAATATTATTAAGTCTTCCACATCTTTCCATTTGTTTGTCTTTTTTCATTTCTTTCAGCAGTGTTTTATAGTTTTCAGTGTAAAAGTCTTTTGCCTCCTTGGTTGAGTTTATTCCCAGGTATTTCATTCTTTATGTTACTGTAAATGGAATTGTCTTCTTAATTTTCTTTTCTGTTTCTTGTTAGTATATTTAAAAAAACACACACACCTGATTTTTGTGTGTTGATTTTGTATCCTGCAACTTTGAATTCATTTGTTCTAATATTCTTTTTTGTTTGTGGACTTTTTAGCGTTTTCTACATAGAAGATTATGTTGTCTGTGGAAAAGGATATTTTTACTTCTTCCTTTCCAGTTTGGATGTCTTTTCTTTTTTTTGTCTATTAGTTTTAATGTTAATAGATGGAGAGATGGTATTAGATGATTTAGAAATTTGTTTTTCTGAAGCTTCACTGTGGAAAGCGTATCTTAAAAGTTTTTCATGGTATTCCATGAATTGAGGAATTTAAGTGATAGAGACAGTCTGCATTACACAGAAAATTTAACTCGCAGTTTCTAGATTTATAATAGGTGGGTTTTTGGTGGTGTTTTTTTTCCTCCCTTTCTGAGAAAGTCTAATCACAGGTACAATTTTCTTCTAGCTCTTGACATTGTGCATGCTTTTTGTTTTTTTCTGCTTGCTTTTGAAGGCAGTTGTTAACATTCAATTATGCTTTAGAGTTTTTGGGTTTTTGCTGCAGATATTTGTATAAGAGTTGCTTGTAACTGACATTATAGATATATAAACTGTAAAAGTTGTAAAAAACAGGTGAAAGTGTTAGTCACTTAGTTGTGTCTGACTCGTTGTGACCCCATGGATTGTAGCCACCAGGCTCCTCTGTCCATGGAATTCTCTAGGCAAGAATACTGGAGTGGGTTGCCATGCCCTTTTCTAGGAGATCTTCCCAACCCAGGGATCAAACCTGGGTCTCCACATTGTAGGCAGATTCTTTACCATCTGAGCCACCAGGGAAGTTTTTACAGGGAAGTAAAAACAGGTAGTACTCTGGAAATAGACTTTGATCAAATAGGTCAGATCTAATGATGAGAGAACTGAAGCCTTGTGCAAGATTATGTAGTTATTATCAGAGCCAAGACTAAATGATAGTCTTGGCTGATGGTAGTTATTATCAGCCAAAAATCTTTGCTGATTTTTCTCTCATTCTTTCTGTCTAACTGCACTGTCGATTACTGCAACAGCCTTTTAACTTGATTAAAATCCCATGGACATAGCATGGCAGGCTGCAGTCCATGGGGTTGCAGAGTCAGATATGACAGCATGGATTCACACACCTCACCTGGACTTTAGATCTGCTCTTCAGTCTATTCTTGCTACTGCATCCAAAGCATTCAGTTCAGTTCAGTTCAGTCGCTCAGTCGTGTCCGACTCTTTGCGACCCCATGAATCGCAGCACGCCAGGCCTCCCTGTCCATCACCATCTCCTGGAGTTCACTCAGACTCACGTCCATCGTGTCCGTGATGCCATCCAGCCATCTCATCCTGGGTCGTCCCCTTCTCCTCCTGCCCCCAATCCCTCCCAGCATCAGAGTCTCTTCCAATGAATCAACTCTTCGCATCAGCTGTCCAAAGTACTAGAGTTTCAGCTTCAGCATCATTCCTTCCAAAGAAATCCCAGAATTGATCTCCTTCAGAATGGACTGGTTGGATCTCCTTGTAGTCCAAGGGACTCTCAAGAGTCTTCTCCAACACCACAGTTCAAAAGCATCAATTCTTTGGCGCCCAGCCTTCTTCACAGTCCAACTCTCACATCCATACATGACCTCAGGAAAAACCATAGCCTTGACTAGACGGACCTTAGTCGGCAAAGTAATGTCTCTGCTTTTGAATATGCTATCTAGGTTGGTCATAACTTTTCTTCCAAGGACTAAGCGTCTTTTAATTTCATGGCTGCAGTCACCATCTGCAGTCTTTTTGGAGCCCCAAAAAATAAAGTCTGACACTGTTTCTCCCGTTTCCCCATCTATTTGCCATGAAGTGATGGGACCCGATGCCATGATCTTTGTTTTCTGAATGTTGAGCTTTAAGCCAACTTTTTCACTCTCCTCTTTCACTTTCATCAAGAGGCCCTTTATCTCCTCTTCACTTTCTGCCATAAGGGTGGTGTCATCTGCATATCTGAGGTTATTGATATTTCTCCCGGCAATCTTGATTCCGGCTTGTGTTTCTTCCAGTCCAGCGCTTCTCATTATGTACTCTGCATAGAAGTTAAATAAGCAGAGTGACAATATACAGCCTTGACGTACTCCTTTTCCTATTTGGAACCAGTCTGTTGTTCCATGTCCCGTTCTAACTGTTACTTCCTGACCTGCATACAGATTTCTCAAGAGGCAGGTCAGGTGGTCTGGTATTCCCATCTCTTTCAGAATTTTCCACAGTTTCTTGTGATCCACACAGTCAAAGGCTTTGGCATAGTCAATAAAGCAGAAATAAATGTTTTACTGGAACTCTCTTGCTTTTTGCATGATCCAGTGGATGTTGGCAATTTGATCTCTGGTTCCTCTGCCTTTTCTAAAACCAGCTTGAACATCAGGGAGTTTACGGTTCACGTATTGCTGAAGCCTGGCTTGGAGAATTTTGAGCATGACTTTACTAGCGTGTGAGATGAGTGCAATTGTGCGGTAGTTTGAGCATTCTTTGGCATTGCCTTTCTTTGGGCTTGGAATGAAAACTGACCTTTTCCAGTCCTGTAGCCACTGCTGAGTTTTCCAAAATGCTGGCATATTGGGTACAGCACTTTCACAGCATCATCTTTCAGGATTTGAAACAGCTCAACTGGAATTCCATCACCTCCACTAGCTTTGTTCGTAGTGATGCTTTCTAAGGCCCACTTGACTTCACATTCCAAGATATCTGGCTCTAGATTAGGGATCACACCATCATGATTGTCTGGGTCGTGAAGATCTTTTTTGTACAGTTCTTCTGTGTCATATCAGTGTGTCAGTTTTTTCAATTATTAACCAGTTTTATTCAGTCACTCAATCGTGTCCGACTTTTTGTGACCCCACGGACTGCAGCTCGCCAGGCCTCCCTGTCTATCACCAACTCCCGGAGTTTACCCAAACTCATGTCCACTGAAGCTGAAACTCCAGTACTTTGGACAGCTGATGCGAAGAGTTGATTCATTGGAAGAGACTCTGATGCTGGGAGGGATTGGGGGCAGGAGGAGAAGGGGACGACCCAGGATGAGATGGCTGGATGGCATCACGGACACGATGGACGTGAGTCTGAGTGAACTCCAGGAGATGGTAATGGACAGGGAGGCCTGGCGTGCTGCAATTCATGGGGTCGCAAAGAGTCGGACACGACTGAGTGACTGAACTGAACTGAACATGTCCATTGAGTCGGTGATCCCATCCAACCATCTGATCCTCTGTCGTCCCATTCTCCTCCCGCCTTCAATCTTTCCCAGCATCAGGGTCTTTTCAAATGAGTCAGCTCTTTGCATCAGGTAGCCAAAGTATTGGAGTTTCAGCTTCAACATCAGTCCTTCCAATGAATATTCTGGACTGATTTCCTTTAGGATGGACTGGTTGGATCTCCTTGCTGTTCAAGGGATCTCAAGAGTTTTCTCCAACACCACAGTTCAAAAGCATCAATTCTTCGGCTTCCAACACTCACATCCATACATGACTACTGGAAAAACCATAGCCTTGACTAGATGGACCTTTGTTGGCAAAATAATGTCTCTGCTTTTTAATATACTGTCTAGATTGATCATAACTTTCTTCCAAGGAGCAAGTGTCTTTTAATTTCATGGCTGCAGTCACCATCTGCAGTGATTTTGGAGTCCCCATAAATAAAATCTCTCACTGTTTCCATTGTTTCCCCATGTATTTGCCATAAAGTGATGGGACTGGATGCCATGATCTTAGTTTTCTGAATGTTGAGTTTTAAGTCAGCTTTTTCACTGTTTTCTTTCACTTTCATCAAGAGCCTCTTCAGTTCCTCTTTGCTTTTTGCCATAAGGGTGGTATCATCTGCATATCTGAAGTTACTGATATTTCTCCCGACAATCTTAATTCCAGTTTGTGTTTCATCCAGCCAGGCATTTCTTATGATATACTCTGCATATAAGTTAAATAAGCAGGGTGACAGTATACAGCCTTGACGGACTCCTTTCCTGATTTGGACCCAGTCTGTTTTTTCATGTCCTGTTCTAACTGTTTCTTGACCTGCATGCAGATTTCTCAGGAGGCAGGTTAGGTGGTCTGGCATTCCCATCTCTTGAAGAATTTTCCAGTTTGTTGTAATCCACACAGTTAAATGCTTTGACATAGTCAATATAGCAGAAGTGGATGTTTTTCTAGAACTCTCTTGTTTTTCAGTGATCCAACGGATGTTGGCAGTTTGGTTCCTCTGCCTTTTCTAAATCTAACTTGAACATCTGGAAGTTCTTGGTTCACATACTGTTGAAACCTGGCTTGGAGAATTTTGAGCATTACTTTGCTAGCGTGTAAGATGAATGCAATTGTGCGATATTTTGAGCATTCTTTGGCATTGCCTTTCTTTGGGATTGGAATGAAAACTGACCTTTTCCAGTCCTGTGGCCACTGCTGAGTTTTCCAAAATGCTGGCATATTCGGTACAGCACTTTCACAGCATCATCTTTCAGGATTTGAAATAGCTCAACTGGAATTCCATCACCTCCACTAGCTTTGTTTGTAGTGATGCTTCTTAAGGCCCACTTGACTTCACATTCCATCCAGCCTGTCTGGCTCTAGGTGAGTGATCACAGCATCGTAATTATCTGGGTCATAAGATCGTCTTTGTGCAGTTCTTCTGTGTATTCTTGCCACCTCTTCTTAATATCTTCTGCTTCTGTTAGGTCCATACCTTTCCTGTCCTTTATTGTGCCCATCTTTGCATGAGATGTTCCCTTGGTATCTCTAATTTTCTTGAAGAGATCTCTAGACTTTCCCATCCTATTGTTTTCCTCTATTTCTTTGCATTGATCCCTGAGGGAGGCTTTCTTATCTTATTTGGAACTCTGCATTCAGATGGTATTTCTTTCCTTTTTTCCTTTGCCTTTCGCTTCAGGGTAACATTAGCATTAAATATAGCTAAGCCCCTTGCTTGTGTTGTCTGATATAATTCTTCAAACAGCTCTTTGTTTTAACTATTACTGTCTTGCAGGTGAGGAACTGAGGCCAGGACTGTCTGCTGTCGGAGCCTCTGGCCCGGGCACTGTGCCACCTGCCTGAGTAAAAGGCGCTCAGGGCTCCTTGTGTTGCTGCTCCTACCCACTCCTGTTGTGCTCAGTTTACATTTTTAACTATAAATTCCTTGAAGACAGTTATGTCCCAGACCAAGCTGTTGCCTAATACATAGTAGATATTTGGTAAATGCTGAATACATTTTAAGTAATGAGCTTAGGAATGGTACAGGATAGTGAGACTAGCTGAATGTGGGAAGACATGAATATTACACCTCAAAGAAAAGATTCCTCTGACTGGCCATGCTCAGAAAAGGTCAGTCTTTGTGTTAAAGCAGAGTAGTGAGAGGTTAACGAATGAGGGAAATGAAGTCCAGAGAGATGATTAAAGATAGCAACTATTTGTTCTTAACTTAAATTAATTGTATCTTTGGATTGTAAGAACTTGAAAATGAATTTTCTAAATAACTTTTTATGTTTTCAGGTCTCGTGGGGTTCAGGAGAGAGGCACCTGATGATTTCAGACAGAAAAAGGTTGCCTACTTTTTAGAAAGGGAAAGAAGCAAGATGACAGAGTTTGATTGGTCCTCAGGTGAGATTCTAGAGTAGATTATTTAAAAGAATTACTTGTTTCCAGGGGAGGTGAAGTACTTAACAGTAAGAATTAGCCTTCATTCATTAAGAACAAACTATAACAGTCTAACTTCTCTTTTTGTGGGGGCAGCCTCCTGTCTTCAGTGAGTTGCATGAGGTATACGGATCACTCGTCACATTCGCAGCTGGCACAGATACAGGAGGGGTAGTGTTATAGCTGGTATGGGTTAGGTTTTGCTGTAGCAATAATTTTCAAATCTCAGTGACTGACAAGGAGTAGAGATTTATTTATTGCTTATATTGCATGTCTGTTCTCAGGTCAGCAGGGTTCTCTGCTTTGTGTTGTCCTCACAGAGGAACCTCTGGAGTTTCTGCCTTCTGGAATATTGATTTTACTTGTGGTACAAGAGACAGCACGTGATGGATGGCACATCAGCCTTCAGAGGCTCCATCCATCATTTCAGCTCACAGTTAACGGATCAAGTAGGTTCTGTGACCACACCTAGCGGGGGTGTTTGTGGGATAGGAAAGCGTAATCCTTCCATAGTTTGGAAGGAGGAGACCCAGAACTGTTCCTGCACGTCAGTGTTGCCTCTGAGATAGTGAGGACTTTGGATGACAGGTTAAAGGACCCAAGAGGACTGAGCTTGATAGGCTGATGTGACCCGCTGAACCTGACAGAGGGAAAGTGAACAGAGGAGTGGGAGAGCCTGTCCTTTGTTCCCGGAACCAACCCTTGATGATGAAGGCTGAGCGGTGCAGCTGGCCAGCTTCAGCAGCACGTGTGACGCAAAGAAGTGTCTGGTTGGCGCGTGGAGATGACACGGCGGCCTCGATCCTGCCTTCCTCCAGGCCTGAAATTACCACCTTTCTGGCAATAGGTGCAGTCTCTTGTGGGAGGCACACTTGAAATTGTGTGATATGGATGACCGAGGCAAATAGGAATGTGTAGCTGGGAAACTAACCTGGGCAGCGGGGTGGGAGGCATCATGGCTGCCTCAGATATTTGGAGGCCTGCCATCGGGAAGCAGGAGTGGACTTTCACCGTATGTCACACTAGTGGCTGGTGGATGGATGCTACGGGAAGTGACTTAAGCTCAGTGAAAGCAAGCTGCCAGTTTAGAGGTGGTATAGTATACTCTTTCCTGGAAGTATCAAGCATTGGGTTGATTCCTGTGAAAGTCTATGACTTTGAATGACAGAAGAAGGCCTGTTACGTGTTAACTTTCAGAAACAATCAAGTATTTAAACATTTATGTGATGATTTCTAACTTCACTGGTGAAAAAAGTGAGATGTAATGAATTAGTGGTTTAATAAAACATTTCTGTCTTATGCTTATTAGGTACTAGAATTCTGCTAGTAACTTTATGATTTTTCTTTTCTAAATCTTACTTTAATCTCATTTTACACATGAGGAGATTAATTCAGAGATGGTATATGGCTTGCCCGAGGTTTATTCTGATTACTTGAAATAAGCAGGTTTTAACCAAGATCTCTTTGAGTCCAGAAACTGCTCCTTCTGCTTTCTCACTGTAGTAGCGAGCTGTGTTGCCTGCCTGCTGTGTTTTGCCTCCTGGGGACAGCACCTTCTTATTTTGGGGTTCTGTCTGTGCATCTCGGTCCTTTACCACATGGTTCTGTTGGGACTTGCCTGAGTCCTCACTGCTTGGTCTCTTGCTTGCCTCGCTTTACGCGGGCCAGTCAGAATTCCCTGGATGTTTTAGGGTGAAACCAGGAAGGACTCATCCCTACGTGGCTGTGGGTGTGGTCGGATGCAGTATGGAAGAGCCGTCTGTGTTCGCCACTCCCTGAAGGAAGCGGTCTGCTCTGACAGGAGTGATGCTGACTTAAGTGCCTGGTTCCAGTGGCTCCTGGCACTCAGCCGCACTCCTGCCATTGCTGCGATTCAGTTATTCTACCCTTCTCCGGTGTGAGACTGCCGCCCTCATCCTGCACCAGTATTTCCCTTAATTCCCTTTCTTTTGGCAGAAGCTTGAAGTGATGGGCTTTGAATGGTACCGGTCGTTGAGAGAGGAGATACGGGCTGGGCAAACCCCCTGACAGGGAAGAAATGAATCCCTAAAGAAGACAGTCGCCTCACTGGCTGGGAAAGGCACAGTTATTGTGTGTATGTGTTTGTACTGAGGAAAGATGGGACGTCAACTCTGGTGACTTTTCAGAATGCATTTTTTAAAAACCGTTGGATCCATTGTACCAAATTGGCCTATGGTGTGTACCAGTATCTTAGGACAAGGCAGAGTAGTGTTTGGAGCTCTGGCCCCTTCTTCCTGCCCCCTTTCTGTCTCCTTTTAGTTACTGTCTGAGGCGCCCTCATGTGATAGACTTTTCCCCCCTCCTCTCCTATATGAGGGCTTCCCTGAGGCTCAGCTGGTGAAGAATCTGCCTGCAATGCGGGAGACCTGGGTTCCATCCCTGGGTTGGGAAGATCCCCTGGAGAAGGGCAAGGCTACCACTCCAGAATTCTGGCCTGGAGAATCTCATGGACAGTATAGTCTGTGGGGTCGGAAAGAGCTGGACACAACAGAGTGATTTTCACTTCACGTTATCTCCTGTATGGGTCTGTAAAGATGAGAGACAGGACAGCTGCTCCGGGGGTAGTTGGAGGAGAGGACGAGGAAAATGGGCGCGTGGCTTACGTTCATTGAGTCACTGCAGGGCACAGAGTACTTGTTATGAGTTTAAGGTAAGCAGCGTTATTCTTATTAAAGTTAGGGAAGTTCAGACCCAGAGAAGTTAAGTGACTTTATTCAAGGTAACAGGTTTAACTCTAAACATCATTTCATGTAACTGCTAGAGAGTGGGCAATAGTTCATGTGTGTCAAAGATCAGAGTTAGTTGCATCTGACTTCATCTAATAAAAGAGGCAGGACAAAGGTTCAGAGAAGAAACCAAAGAAGCAAGTGATTCAGTAGAAACACAAAAACGATGATAGGTCAGTAGTGATAGCCAAGTGAACTGATCGTAGTCCCAGTGCCCAGAAGTGCATCAGTCACACTGAATAGAGGCGCGTCAGGCAGCCCAGCCTACAGCACTTCCATCTCTGCCTTTAAAAATGAGTCTCAAAAGACAAGGGCGTTTTGGTCTACTTCTGAGTTAACACAAACAAATTATTTTTCCTTTTTGCAAGAGAAATAAGAATACACGTGTGGAGCACCTGAAGGGTGATACGACCTTGGTGCTATAAGCTGAGAAACAGCCGTGTGTAAGGGAGAGAGTGCGTGTCCCATCCTGTCTCTCTTCATGCTGATAAGCAGACAGCCACGAAAGAAACTAGCGTTCAGTTCTGACAGCTGCATTACCTCAGTATTTAAGCCAGAGAACAACACACAGTGGTTCCTGGGGCTTAGCATATATTTTGGGGGAGTTTTCTGCTAACAATACTTTTCATAAGGGCCCTAGGGTCTTGCTGCAGTGGTTTGTGATAGGAGTGGTGACCTGGGGGACCTCTGGGCCTGCATTCGTCTTCACTAGAGCTGGGCCGTTTGGATCACCGTGTCATTCTCGTGAACGTGTGAACGTGCATACACACTTTGAGGAGGTTGTCTGAAACAGTAGTGTTGATCAAAGCGTGCTGTTAGTTTCAAACTGTACTTCTGAATCATCATATATGTACTTGATTCAGAAGTGGGGGCTGACTCATTATCTAGGTGTTCTTATGTGTCTTTTTGGAATTTTCAGTGTCTTTGCCAATAATTCTGTTGGGATCTGATGTTAATGACTCTTGAGGCCTATGTCTGTAGAATTATGCAGGTGATGATTACAGATGATGAATTTTAGATTTTCTTCAGAAGCTGCCATCTTTTATGTGATACACAAATAGTGAAAGTGACAAGTTTTGGTGCAGATTGACGAGGCTGTGTCTTTGACATTGTGCTAGTAATACAGATGTGATGATAATACTGTGAATCAGATTTAATAATAGCAGTGTAGAGTTTATGGCTCCTCAAGCTTTGATTTTTACTAAGTGGTTCTGTGGAAAGGCAGCTGAAGTTCACTGTCTAGAAGCTGATATAACTGAACTTGAATTTTATGACAGCCTCCAAATCAAGCTGACATTGGAGGACCTTTGGTTTTTTGAATTATCATATATGTACAAACGTCTCACCGATACAGGAGATCCTAAAAGGGAATAGCTGAGAGGCATCCAGGGCTCGCATGCATGTGTGGAGCGCTCTAGCCCGGGCAGAGAGTGGAAGCAGCAGGTCTCTCCCTGCCGCTCCCGCGCGTCTCGATGCTGCTCTGCCTCTGCTGGGGTCAGTGCGGCCTCACCCCCGTCTGCCCGCCCCAGTCTGCCGTTGCAGTTTGTCTTCTGTGCTGAGGAAAAGCAGAATGATCTATCTTCAAAAATACTTTTAAATCAGATTGAGATTTTCAGACACACAGGATAAAATAAAACTCAGTAGAAACCTGCTCACCTGTTAACAGGAATAAACAGATATTAATACTTTGCCGTATTTGTGTTGTCTCTTAAAAAGGAATAAAATAGTTACATACACAACTAGAGCCTATGCCCATCAGCAGTACTGTAAACAATATGTGCTATCATTTTTCTGTTTTCTAAACTTGGAAATGATATGTCTTTTGCAACATTGTTTTTAAACTCTGTTCTTCGTGAGACATTCGTTATAATTGCTCTATATCTTATACAGGTAAATGCAGTTTATTCCCCTAACACACTGCGTGTAGTTTCTAGTGTTGAGCGATTACAAATAGTGCTGCAGTTGATATCCTGGTGTGTCTCTGTGTACATGCACACATCTCCTGAGGTTGACATGTGGAAGCAGTCTCTCTGGGTCGTTCACTTTTACGATGTAATTTTACTTTTCTCCAAAGTGGTTGTGCCAGCTGTGTTGCCTCTACTCTCAAACGTGTTGGTAATTGTTTTCATTTGATTTCAGCATTTACAATCTGATAGGTATGAAGTAGTGTCTTGTTTTAATTTGTATTTCCCAGATTATACTGAGATAGAATATACCAATTGGAGCTTTTTGGGTGAGTTGCCTGTTTGTTTTTCTTCTCCTTACAGTGCAGTTTTGAGACTGTGTGTGTGTGTGTGTGTGTGTGTATGTGTGTGTATACATGCTATGTTTTTTTGTTGTTGGTTTTGTTGTATACATCTCAGTATGTTACAAGTCTTTTCACTTTATTTATGAACATTTTAAATTGTAGTGTAATCAGACTTCCCAATCTTCTGCAGTTTTTTCCTTCCTTGTGTGAGAAGCAGTCAAGCTCTTAAAAATATCCTGTTTGTTCTAAAAATTTGCAGTTTCTTTACCTACTTAGTTTTTTGACCCATCTGGAATTTTATTTTTATATATGCTGAGAAGTTCACATTTTTCTTCAAAATGGACTCTTCCTTACCCTTTGATTTCTCTTTTTTTCTGTGTACATTATAAATTTCAAATTGCTGTGGAAACTCGAATTTAATGATTATTCTATTGAAGTTATGGGTTTAATTTAGAAAATTGACATTGTACAATATTGAGTATGGAAAAAAACAGATGATTGTTGTGCAGTGGCCCTTTCGGATCTCGTGCCTATTGCCTGCCGTTGCATTTACTGACAGTTGCCATCAGACAATAATGGCTCCTCCTCCTCTTCTTAAAATCCTCTAATCTCCCTCACTGGCAGAGAAATGCTATCTTTGAGTCATTTGAGGGAAAGGGATTCTGGGAAATGTAGTTCCAGACTTCCGCCTGTGAGGCAGAGGAAACTATAGAAGTGGGTATCAGTGATGCAGATTTTACGGTAGACAAGCCACGTCGATGCATATCTGTTCTTATTTTCTTCCTCCTTTTAATGCATGAGGTGGCTTACTAGATTGTTGTGTACATTTTTCTCCCAGCTAATATAGTTTGGAAGTTTTTTCCAGTGGGATGTACATATATAATTTTGCTAGGTATTGTCAGTTGCCCTCCACAGAGGATATATTAATTTATATTTCTACCTGTAGTATGTTGCTTTCTATTTTTCCACCCTGCCCTCTTTATTATAAATGAATGACTTTTTACCTTTATTTGGTCATCTTGTTTAAAGTCCAAGTCATTCTGGCAGAAGTGATACCTGACACGTGCATGCATACACACTCAGTTCTCCTGCTTCTCAAGATTGGATGAGTCGTGCTCTCGGTATGACTGTATAATGTATTTCATTAATTTAGTACTTAAGCATTTTTTTTTCTGCCCCCTTTTAGGCCTGGGCTTTCTTGGTTTTCAGTGTGTATCTTTCTGCCATAAGTACATTGTGTGTGTGCTTGTCTCCTTTACTAAAATGTAACTCCTTCAGAACAATACTATGCTCTTTGTTCCCAGTGCTTAGCACATAGTAACAGCTCAGTAACGGTTGCAATGAGTGAGTGATGCATAATTTTAAACAGAGGGAATATGCAGCTTTGTAACCTTTTCATTTAAATAAATACATTGCACTACATGCTGTATATATCATGGCAGCTCTGTTTATTTCATGAAAATGTTTTGTCAAGAACACATTAATTATGGGACTTTTATATTTAATTTGGGTTGACACTCAGCTTCATCTCACTGTAGTGTCACACTTCACCTAGTTGCTATGTAATCTTCCTAATTATGACTTTTAATGGTTGCATCATATAGCATCAAGTTGATTTATCCTTCTGCCCTTTAGATATTTAAGTAATCTGAATTATTCTTCAGAGGATAGATTGCATTTCCGGTATTGAACAAAATATTGTTCTAAATAATTCTTACCATTGGTATGCATATGATTCATCCGTGAAGCTTTTAAAATTTAATGTTATCAGGCAGTTGTATGGTTCATTTTAAAGGAATAGAAAGAATATAATGTAACTGGACATGGAACAACAGACTGGTTCCAAATAGGAAAAGGAATACGTCAAGGCTGTATATTGTCACCCTGCTTATTTAACTTCTATGCAGAGTACATAATGAGAAACGCTGGGCTGGAAGAAGCACAAGCTGGAATCAAGATTGCCGGGAAAAATATCAATAACCTCAGATATGCAGATGACACCACCCTTATGGCAGAAAGTGAAGAAGAACTAAAAAGCCTCTTGAAAGTGAAAGAGAGTGAAAAAGTTGGCTTAAAGCTCAACATTCAGAAAACTAAGATCATGGCATCTGGTCCCGTCACTTCATGGGAAATAGATGGGGAAACAGTGGAAACAGTGTCAGACCTTATTTTTTGGGCTCCAAAATCACTGCAGATGGTGACTGCAGCCAGAAATTAAAAGACGCTTACTCCTTGGAAGAAAAGTTATGACTAACCTAGATAGCATATTGAAAAACAGAGATATTACTTTGCCATCAAAGGTCCATCTAGTCAAGGCTATGGTTTTTCCTGTGGTCATGTATGGATGTGAGAGTTGGACTGTGAAGAAAGCTGAGCACCAAAGAATCGATGCTTTTGAACTGTGGTGTTGGAGAAGACTCTTGAGAGTCCCTTGGACTGCAAGGAGATCCAACCAGTCCATTCTAAAGGAGATCAGCCCTGGGATTTCTTTGGAAGGAATGATGCTAAAGCTGAAACTCCAATACTTTGGCCACCTCATGCAAAGAGGTGACTCATTGGAAAAGACTCTGATGCTGGGAGGGATTGGGGGCAGGAGGAGAAGGGGACGACCGAGGATGAGATGGCTGGATGGCATCACTGACTCAATGGACGTGAGTCTGAGTGAACTCTGGGAGTTGGTGATGGACGGGGAGGCCTGGCGTGCTGCGATTCATGGGGTTGCAAAGAGTCAGACATGACTGAGTGACTGAACTGAATGTAAAAATATTTTCTTGTTCAATCTACTCACCCCTAAGTTGTCTAGTTCCTCTTACTATAGCCAACCAATATTATTTTCTTGTTTATTCCTAGAGATTTTATTGTATAAACAAATACCTGTGACTACTGCCTTTTCCATGGTAGATAGTGTATCACACACTGTGGTGCATCTTATCTCCTCTCTCTGCCTCCAGGACTTTGAGTTCATTCCCTATCAATACTTAAAGAGTTCTATTATTATTATTATTAATACTCATGGCTGCTTAGTATTTTCTTGTTGTATGCATGCATGCTAAGTCACTTCAGTAGTGTCTGACTGTTTGCGACTCAATGGACTGTAGCTTTAAGCTCCTGTCTGTGGGATTCTCCACTCCAGAAGACTGGAGTGGATAACGATTGCCTTCTCCCAGGGATCTTCCCAACACGGTGATCAAACTCAGGTCTCCAGCATTGCAGGTGGATTCTTCACTGTCTGGGCCACCAGGGAAGCCCAATTCTCTTATTACGTATACCCAGTTCCCTGTTGATATCTGGGTTGTTCTTTTGCTAATGCAAACAAGGCTGCAGTGAATACCCGCCTGCCACAATGCAGGTCTGAAGATGTCACTGGTTAAGAGTTTGCTCAGAGCAAGACTGCCCTCGGGCTTCCCAGGTGGTGCAGTGGTAGATAATCCGCCTGCCACTGCAGGAGACAGGCAGACGTGCGTTCAGTCCCTGGGCTGTGAAGGTCTCCTAGAGAAGGAAATGGCAATCACCTTCAGTGTTTTTGTCTGGGGAAGTCCCATGGACAGGAGAGCCTTGTGGGCTACAATCCATAGGGCTGCAAAGAGCCAGACATGACCTACAAGACCTTCTGGAGCTAACACCAAAAAAGATGTCCTTTTCATCATAGGGCTGTTTGTGCTTAGTCGCTTCAGTTGTGTCCAACTCTGGAGTGGGTTGCCTTGCCCTCCAGGGGATCTTCCCGACCCAGGGATAGAACCCTCGTCTCCTATGTCTCCTCTGTTGGTAGTCAGGTTTACCACTAGCGCCACCTGGGAAGCCCCATCATGGGGACTGGAAGTCAGGACATACCTAGAGTAACAGGCAAGTTTGGCCTTGGAGTGAGAAATGAAGCAAAGCAAAGGCTAACAGAGTTTTGTCAAGAGAACACACTGATCATAGCAAACACCCTCTTCCAACAACACAAGAGATGACTCTACACATGGACATCAGCAGATGGTCAATAGCAAAATCAGATTGATTGTATTCTTTGCAGCCAAAGATGGAAAAGCTTTATACCATCAGTAGAAACAAGACCTGGAGCTGACTGTGGCTCATATCATGAGCTCCGTATTGCAAAATTCAGAATTAAATTGAAGAAAGTAGGGAAAAACCACTAGGCCATTCAGGTATGACCTAAATCAAATCCCTTGTGATTGATTATACAGTGGAAGTGGCATATAGATTCAAGGGATTAGATTTGGTAGACACAGAACCTGAAGAACTGTGGATGGAAGCTTGTAATATTGTACAGGAAGCAGTGACCAAACTCATCCACAAGAAAAAGAAATGCAAGAAGGCAGTGTGGTTGTCTGAGGGGGCCTTACAGATGGCTGAGGAGAGAAGAGAAGTGAAAGGCAAGGAAGAGAGGGAAAGATTATACCCAACTGAATGCAGAGTTTCAGAGAATAACAAGGAGAGATAAGACCTTCAATGAACAATGCAAAAAAAAGAAGAAAACAAAATGGGAAAGAGTAGAAATGTTTTCAAGAACATTGGAGATATCAAGGGACCGTTTCATGCAAGGATGGGCACAATAAAGGATAGAAACAGTAAAGATCTAATAGAAGCAGAGGATATTAAGACAAGGTGGCAAGAATACGCGGGAGAGTTGTACAAGAAAGACCTTCATGAGCTGAGACACCCGCGATGGATGGCCACTCACCTAGAGCCAGACAGCCTGGGGTGTGAAGGCAAGGGGGCCTCAGGAGGCATGACTGCCCCCAGAGCTAGTGGAGGTGATGGCATTCCAGCTGAGCCATTTCCAGTCCTGAAAGATGGTGCTGTGAAAGTGCTGCACTCAGTATGCCAGCAAATTTGGAAAACTCAGCAGTGGCCACAGGACTGGAAAAGGTCAGTTTCCATTCCAGTCTCAAAGAAAGGCAATGCCAAAGAATGTTCAGCACAATTGTACTCATCTCACATACTAGCAAAGTAATGCTCAAAATCCTGGCAAGCTAGGCTTCAGCAATATGTGAACCAAGAACGTCCAGATGTTCAAGCTGGATTTAGAAAAGGCAGAGGAACCAGATATCAAATTGCCAACATTCGTTGGATCATGCAGAAAGCAAGGGGATTCCAGAAAAAACATCTACTTCTGCTTCATTGATTACCCTAAAGCCTTTGGCTGTTGGATCACAGCAAACTGGAAAATCCTTAAAGAGAAAGGACTACCAGACCAGCTTACATGTCCCCTGGGAAACCTGTATGTAGGTTAAGAAGCAACAGTTTCCAGCAGACATGGAACAGCTGACTGGTTCACAATTGGGAAAGGAGTATGACAAGACTGTATATTGTTACTCTGCTTATTTAATGTCTGTGCAGAGCACATCATGTGAAATGTCGGACTGGATGAATCACAAGATGGAATCAAGATGGCTGGGAGATATATCAACAAGCTCAGTTGCTCAGATGCTAACAAATTTGCCTGCAATGCAGCAGACCCGGGTTCAATCCCAACTCAATCCAGTATTCTTACCTGGGAAATCCCACGGACAGAGGAGCCTGGCGAGCTACAGTCTGTGGATTGCAAAGAGTCAAACATGATTGAAGCAGCTGACACTTTAACTTTTCAGGTATGCAGATGGTACCACCCTAATGGCAGAAAGTGAAGAAGAACTGAAGAGCCTCTTGACGAGGGTGAAAAAGGAGAGTGGAAAGGCTGGCTTAAACTCAACATTCAAAAAACTAAGATTGTGGCATCTAGTCCCATCACTTCCTGGCAAAATAGAAGGGGAAAAAGTGGAAACAGTAACAGACTTTATTTTCCTGGGCTCCAAAATCACTGGGGATAGTGACTGTAGCCATGAAATTCAAAGATGCTTGCTCCTTGGAAGGAAAGCTATGACAAACCTAGACAGCTCATCCAGTGAGTTGTCCGACATTTCCATCATTAAAAAGCAGAGACGTCACTTTGCCGACAAAAGCTGTGGTTTTTCCAGTAATCATGTACGGATATGAGAGTTGGACCATGAAGAGGGCTGAGCGCCAAAAAATTGATGCCTTTGAATGGTGGTGCTGGAGAAGACTTTGGGAGTCCTTTGGACTGCAAAGGGGATCCAACCAGTGAATCCTAAAAGAAATCAACCTTGAGCATTCATTGGCAGGACTAACGATGAAGCTGAAGCCACTTGATGGGAAGATCCAGCTCATTGGAAAAGAGCCTGATCCTGGAAAAGGTTGAAGGTAAAAGGAGAAGCGTGCAGCAGAGGATGAGATGGTTAGATAGCAACACGGATGCAATGGACGTGAATTTGAGCAAACTCTGGGAGATAGTGGAGGCCAGAGGAGTCTGGCGTGCTGAGGCCATGAGGTTGCACAGAATTGGACAGGGCTGAGCGACTGAACAAAAGCAGCAGCGGCAGGTCGTAGATAGGGGCAGAGAAGCAATGCAGGCGGCCTGCCCGCCCCGTTGGTGGCGCCATGCACAGGCTTCACGCATGGGGCCCTGCTTTTTTGCTCTGAACACCTCCGAAGTGGCAGTTGGATTTTTTGGTCGTCTTGTTCATAATTCGCCCCAACTGTGCATGCATGCAGTTACTTTAGTCCCTTGTAGTTTTCTTTGTATTCTGTTGCCCGAGGAGATGTTTGTCCAAGTGTAAGCATTGCAGCACAGGGTCCCAGGTCCCAGCCTGTCTCAGACAGATCACCCTTCTAGCATATTGATAGCTCAGCGTCAAGATTATTCAGTTTATAGGTATGATGGGTTGAATCATTGGCCACATGATTGAATTCAGTCTCCAGCCTCATCCTCTCCCTGGAGTTCAGGAGGTCAAACTAATATCATGTGATTCACAACCTCAATGCTTTTATCACACAGTGGTTCCTTCCTGATCAACCCCAGTCTGGAACAATCTAGGGACCTGCCTAGAGTCACTTAATTAGCATAAACTAATGCATGGTCCTTGGAGCTTCCCATGAATAACAAAGACACTTATATCACTTGGGAAATTCCAAGGGTACCCATGCTCTCAGGTGCCCAGGACAAAGAAAGACCAAGTTCTTTTTTATTTTCAGTGTAACACCTATGTATATCACTTTGCTCATGTGCAAATATGTCAACTGTGGAGTAAATTCCTCTTTCTCCTCTTTTTTCCTACCTTCATGTGGTATAATAATCAAAATCAGGGAAAGCTGTACTTGCAGCGTCTGTCCCATTTTGTCTCATGTGTTGAACTTGTACACCTCCTTTTAAATGAATAGCCGTGTTTGCTTCCTGTGTATCTTTAGTGTTTCTGTATGCAGAGAAAAGCGAATACAGATATATCTTTTTCTCGTCGAGTTAAAACTCACAGTGCAGAAACTGTGAGTCAGGTTTATTCAGACTGGGAGACTTCTTCCCAGAGAGCTCTGAGAAACTGTTGCGAGGAGGTGAGGGGAGAGGTCAGCGTATTTGACTTCGGCCAAGTGGGTGTGTGCAGCCAGGCACGCATCTTGGTAGGAGGCGCCACTGGTCGTGAGGAGTGGGTATCTTAGTTAATGGAGTTAGTGCTTTTCTGTGTATGGGAAGATGCAAGAGCTTGGGGTTCAGGGAGTTTTCTCCTAAAAAGACCTAACCGTCTGAAGGCCTGTTCTGCCAGTTTTTCCCAGAGCACAGAGTGTCTGTCTCCCCCACCCCGCCGATCTCTGCCCCTGCCGTGACTCGGTCCTTAAAAACGGTCTTCAGTTGGCACTCTCTTTCTTACACACCAGGTATCACACTTCATAGACCCAGTGTAACTTGTTCTTTTCGCTTAAAAACGTCCTAGAAATGTATTTCCATATCAGCTTAGAATGTATTCAAAGTTTTGCTAGCTATTAATAAATCACTTTCTCACTGAGATTATATTAATACTTCATTCACTATAGGACCTCAGTAGTTTTAGTCGTCTTGATCTTTGCCACTTTGAGAGAGAAACAATGATACATCCATCTAATTTAATTTGATTTTCTTTTATGAGGTCGAGCAGCTCTTTGTATGTTTGAGACATTTATGTTTCCTTTCCTATGAATTGTTCCTATTCTTTGCCTCTTTTAATAGTGGTTTCCCCGCCCCCCGCTGCCAGTGTTTGTCATTTATTTTACCTCTTGGTTACATTTTTAAATGCAGAAATGTAATAATTTTAACAGTTTAAATTTATGAATTATGTCTTCTAAATTTTTGTGTCTTCTCCTATTATGAGATTATTTTTTTAAACTGTTTTGTGGCTTCTAGTATTTTTATAGTTTTTTCTATTTTTTTTTTACTAAGGTTTAATTTATAGTAAAATTTACCCTTTCTAGTATACAATTTTGTGAGTTTCTACAAATGCATAGTCATGTAGTGACCACTGCGATCAAGATATAGAACAAGTCCATCACCGCTAAAAATTCCTTTTTGCCTCTTTGTGTTTGTCCCTTCCCCAGGTCCCCAGCTCTTAGCAACTTTGTTGTCTACTTGCTAAGTCATGTCCGACTCTCTTGCAACCCATGGACTGTAACCTACCATGCTCCTCTGTCCATGCGATTTCCCAGGCCAGAGTACTTGACTACCAGAAGAGTTTCCCAGGCAAGAAGGAAATTGCCATTTCCTACTCCAGGGTATCTTCCTGACCCAGGGGTCGAACGCACGTCTCCTGCATTGACGGGCATGTTCTTTACCACTGAGCCAACTGGGAAGCCTTTCTGTCCTGAAGGTTTTAGCTTTTGCAGAAGGTCGTAAGAAATAGAATCGTTCAGTATGTAGCCTTTCACTTAGCATAATGCTTTTTGGTATTGTCAATTTTATACACACACAGAAAAGTCATTTTAGTAGGTGTATAATAGGATTTCATGTTTTTATTTTGCAGTTTTCTAATTATTAATGTTTATATCTCTTCTTTGGTGAAGTGTCAAAATGTTTACATTTAAAAATTGAGTTACAGAAGTTCTTCATTTATTTTGGATATAATTTATCATGTATCTAGTTTACAAGTCTGTGGCCTGTGTTTTTATTCTTTTAATGGTGTCTTTCAAGGAGCAGAGATTCTTTGTTTTGATGAATTTTAATCATTTTTATTTATGGGCTGTACTTTTGATATCATCTCTAAGAAATCTTTGCTTTCATCATCATCACAAAGATTTCTTCCTCTGTTTTCTTTTAAAAACTTTATAATTTCAGACTGTACATTTAGTTCTGTGACGCACTGTAAATTAATTGTAGTGCTCTTGCCTGGAAAATCCCGGGAGTGGAGGAGCCTGGTGGGCTGCAGTCCATGGGGTCGCTAAGAGTCGGACACGACTGAGCGACTTCACTTTTCACTTTCACGCACTGGAGAAGGAAGTGGCAGCCCACTCCAGTGCTCTCGCCTGGAGAACCCCAGGGGCGGGGGAGCCTGGCGGGCTGCCTCTGTGGGGCGCGCGGAGTCGGATGCGACTGAGCGACTTCACTTTCCCCTTCACGCACTGGAGAAGGAAGTGGCAGCCCACTCCAGTGCTCTCGCCTGGAGAACCCCAGAGGCGGGGGAGCCTGGTGGGCTGCCGTCCGTCGGGCGCAGAGTCGGACGCGACTGCGGCGGCGGCGGTGGCGGCGGCAGAGTGAGGTCTGAGGCTTTGCTGCTGCTGTTCTGCAAATGGGTCGTCTGGTCATTCAAGACCATTTGTTGGAAAGACTTTTTTTTTCCTGTCGAAGTGCATTTTTTACCTTTGTCAAAAATCAGTTGACCATGTATATATGGATGTATTTCTGGATTTGCCCATTCCATCCCATTAGATCTATATGACTGCAGTTTCTTCTTAAAAATAGTTTTGTCTCTTCTAGATCCATTGTCTTTACATATAAAGTTTTGAATCTGCTTACTCATTTCTACAAATACTACTGGGACTTTGGTTGGGATTGGATTAAATTATAGATTATATAAGGAAAAACTAACACCTTAATGATAATGAGTCTTCCAGTACACAGATGTGGTATCTTCACTTATTTGGTTTCCTCTATCCTTTGTGGCTCAGCTGCTAAAGAATCCACCTGCAATGCGGGAGACCTGGGTTTGATCCCTGGGTCGGGAAGATCCCCTGGAGAAGGGCGAGGCTACCCACTCCAGTATTCTGTCCTGGAGAATCCCATGGACTGGGTAGTCCATGAGGTCCAAAGAGTCAGATATGACTGAGCAACTTTCACTTTCATCAGTATTTTATAGTTTTAGCATTCAGATTTTGTACATATCTTGTTAAATTATACCATAGTACTTTAAGTTTGAGATGCTGTTATAAATGGTACTGCTTAAAGTTTATTTTAAATTTCTAGTTCATTGGTAGCATGCAGAAATATAATTGTGTTATATGGCTTCACTACACTTGATCCTTAGTCTTGGAAACTTTTTCAGTGTGCTCATGCATTTCCTATGAGGACAGTCAAGTCTGTCCGCTAACACAGTCAGTCCTATTCCTCTCTTTCCGACCTGTTGCCCTTTATTTCCTCTTGTAGTCCTCTCACAGTGGCTAGCAGTTCTTTTTGATAAATTGGAGTGGTGAGGGCAAGCATCCCTGAACTTGTGCTTCCCCTCTTAGAGATAAATCAGTTAGTAGTTCCCTGGTACTTTTATATTTCTATAAATGTGTACAGCTCCGTATAGTGATCACTTAGCAATGGAGTCCTATTTTATTTTTCAGTTGGTTTCCACTTTTCCTGATGCCTTTCATTAACTAGTATCTCGTGATTCCTAATGCATTACATGTATGTACATCTCTCTCTCTCACACGCACACACACTCACAGAGAAGTTTGAACTATCAAAATGCTTGCTGCACTGCTGGGTAGTTCACTTCTTACTTATCCCTTGCCCTTACTAGAAGATGAGCATTTTGAGGGGCTTAAGAAATGGTGCCTCCCCTCAAGGAACTTAAGTTGTGAATAATTGGTTAGCCCATATGAAATTGCCAGTATTCATTTTTAACCTATAAAATCTTGCATCTGCTTGGGACAAAAACAGAAAAAAAAAAAAAAAAAGGAACTTCTCTTCTGCTGACAAGATTCAGTTATCAGTGTGAGAAATAAATGTCCATACACAGCAAAGTGCTCGTAGCTGCTGTATGCAGAGCCAAAGAGCTGGGTAGACTCGTGTGAGGGGTGCGGCCCCCTGGAGGAGCTGCTGTGCTGCGAGGGTGGGGGAGTGGAGCTGGCCCCTGGGTCCTCACGAGGCCTCCGAGTGAGTCCACTCGTGATTCAGCATCACGCTTCTGTGTCTTGGATCATAAGACACTTCGGCAGCGATTTCTCCAAATCAGTTAGTGCAAAGTGTGATGCACTCCGCTGGGTGAGAACATTTTTCAGTTTGTTATAACTTAATTATTTCAGTCACTTAGCATCTTGTGAGTTGAGTCCATAGAGTAGCGAATTAAGAGTGCTGTACATTTTCTGTTTGGACAGAACTTGATATTTTGGAAGAAGAGGAGGCCATTAAGGGAATTATAATATGAAAAATAAAACTATGTTGCATTTCCTTTCTCTAGTTTTTTTGTGTGCTGTTAAAATAAATGTAGAGGGAGACAGTATTTTCTCATTTATGTATATTTGTGGGTTTCACAGGTGGTAGTGAACCTGTGGGTTACCACAAGTTCTAGTGGTAAAGAACCTGCTTGCCAATGCAGGAGACAGACGTAAGAGATGAGAGTTCGATCCCTGGGTTGGGAAGATCCCCTGGAAGAAGAAATGGCAACCCACTCCAGTATTCTTTCCTAGAGAATCCCATGGACACAGGAGCCTGACATGCTGTGGTCCATAGGGTCGCAAAGAGTCGGACACGACTGACGCAACTTAACACAGAACACACGTGTATTTGTATACAGTTTAGACTCTCAAGCTGGCCTTTTGCTGCCTCCTTTCACAAGTCTTGGAAAAGAAATATATGAGAGATTTTGTGTAAATTTCATGAAGCCAGAAACAATTTCTCCTTGTACTTAGTACATGTGAAGTTATTAACAAGTGATTATTTGGATGAGTATGATGATAGGAAGATAGCTGGATTTAGTTAGAGTAAAAAAATGTAATTTTTACATGAGATATATAAATATTAGTACAAATGAAAGTTATTGCAGTTACTTGTTGCTTGATAAGCATCAAAAGATTCCCATAGTTTTTGAGGCAACTAAATTGTAAATGCTATAGTAACAGAAGGTTATTAATACTAATCACAGATTCACTTATACTGTTTTGAGCTTGACTGTCGACACAAAAGGATTAAAACATAACTATTAAAACCTGTAAAGCACCATCTTTCTTTTGAAATTCTTGTTTAAAATTTGAGATTCAGGGAAGACTACCTTTGAGTTGGTGCTAATACAATAAATAGATAGTAGCACTCAGGAAACGTACTTCCTTTTGTGTTTGCTGCCACCAAATGGCAAGTTAATAATATTACTGTCTGTTGCATTAATATAACATGGTTATTTGGTTGCTAAGTCGTGGCCTACTCTTTGCAACCCCATGGACTGCAGCAGGCCTGCCTTCCCTGTCCTTCACTGTCTCCCAGAGTTGGCTCAGATTCCTGTCCACTGAGTTGGTAATACTATCTAAACATCTCATCCTCTGCCACCCTCTTCTCCTTTTGCCTTCAATCTTTCCCAGCATCAGGGTCTGTTCCAATGAGTCATCTGTTTGCATCAGGTGACCAAAATACTGGAGCTTCAGCTTCAGCACCAGTACTTCTAGTGAGTTTACAGGGTGGATTTCCTTTAGGATTGATTGGTTTGATCTCCTTGCAGTCCAGGGGACTCTTAAGAGTCTTCTCCAGCACAGTAGTAAAAGTACTGCTCCTTGAATATTTTTTGACAGTTAATTTGTTCATAAAGATTTTTGGCAAGAGGAGACATAACAAATTTTGATATCTTTAGAACTGTAGCTAAAACATTTTTCTGCCAGGTGGATGGTTTCTGTCTCCTTCTACCATAACATACTGGAAAGGCATATTAGAACATTAGCAATAATCATTATGACAACAATGATAAACACGGATGATTCAGACTAATAATAAATATGGTTGACAGAATACTTATATACAGAGAATTTAAGTCCAACGTTTGGTCTTTCAAAGTCATTGCATCTGAGAATTACGGGTCCAGAATATTTTAGGCCTAATTTTATTTATTTGAAAACTGTAAATAACTGTTGAGATATGAGCCTGGAAAAATTACTATATATGAGTAAAAGAAGAGTAACCCAAATGTTCAATCTTAGGAAATTAAATACAATGAGGTATTACTTTTGAATGTAATGTTATGTAGTTATTCGAGGTGTTGTAGACAAATATTCAAGAACATGGGAAGTGTTCACATTGTTAAGTGGAAGAAGATGGAGTCCCTAGACTGTACGTTATCACAGATTTTTTAGTACATATATATAAAATAATTATCAGTGTTTATCCTTGTTAATATTATTGTTATTTCTTAAGTTTATATCTAAAATGAACATATTTTTAATATTCAGACAATATGTAGTTTGAATATTTTATACCTTATAGACAGTTTCTTACATTAAGATTTCCCCATGAAATTATTTGAGAAATGTTAAGTACATTGGATAGGTTTTAATTTTTTTAATTAATGAGACTATCCTGTTGCTAGGATCCTTATAATCTAACCCTACATTTTGAGTCTCTTCAGAGAATCCAGCAAGAAATGATTCATATGTAAAGAACACCTTTAAAAAACTCTGTCTCATTACACTAATTAATAATTTTTTTCACTCTTTTATTAAAAATTTTCTTTCTTAATAGAAGAGTAAAACTAAGTTCTGAACTAAGATTTTTGAATATTATCTAACAATTCAAAGTATTAGTTACTTTATAATGTAGCCCTTCATTTTTAGAGTCAGCGTATCCTTGCTTTTGATATTTGTTTTCTGCTACAGGCCTGATATCGGAATTGAAACAATGCCAATACTGCTTCCACCAGAGGAAATAGTGTGGGAATTCCGATTATGGTAGGTGCTTCTCCCTTAGGCTCTCTGCGGTAATAGAGGCAGCTCTTATTTCGTTGCTGTTTATGCCTCCTAACTTAAATTTTCTTTTATATGTAGGCGTGTATGTGAATGAATACTTAGTGTCATCCTGTGTTGTAGGCATTTTGTTTATAAGTGTGGTGTTCCCTGTATTGGTGGAAAACTTTAGGATAACAAATAGATTTTCAGTGCAGGGGGCTTAGGAATCTAACAAGCTTTTGCTGTTGGAGTTTGGGGAAGAGAATACTAACTATGGTGATGCTGCAGTTGGTTTTATTTTATCCTGAAACACTTAGTGCTGTACGGAGTGTCCTCCTCCTTTGTCTGCCTGGCATGTCCCCCTGCTCCGAGCTCTTTCTCCTCTGTGGTCCGTGTTTGTGATGTGCACTGCAGATGCGTCAGCCACTCAGCCATCCCTGGGGAGCCTCACATGCGAGGGTTGCCCTTGTTAGTGAAGAGTTTAAAGGTCTCCAGGTGTCAGACGGAAGGCACTAGCACACGCAGCATAAGCCAGCTGGACCCCAGTGATGTGGGACACTTCTTACGTGAGATTCAAGCATATTTCTGAAAGACTGTGGAAAGGAAGGAGCTGAAGCCCAGTCACTAGCTGCTTTGCCTTACCAAGCTGCAGCCTGCGGTACTTTTTGATAGTTTATGATCCAGATGGCAATATCATTTGATATTAAGTAGGCTTAATGCAACATTGTTTCAAAAACAAATCACCCTTAATAGCTTTGGGGTTTTTTTTTGTTGTTGTTGTTATTAATTCTCTGTTAAACTTTATTTTTTAAAAGAGGGTGATCCAGAGGCCTTAATGGAAGCTGAAAAATTGTATCCATCTGTACTCTGGTAGATGGGGAGCAGATTGTTGGCAAGCATTATTATGTTGTATTCGTCAACTTNGGCCTCCCTGTCCATCACCAACTCCCGGAGTTCACTCAGACTCACGTCCATCGAGTTGGTGATGCCATCCAGCCATCTCATCCTCTGTCATCCCCTTCTCCTCCTGCCCCCGATCCCTCCCACCATTAGAGTCTTTTCCAATGAGTCAGTTCTTCGCATGAGATGGCCAAAGTACTGGAGTTTCAGCTTTAGCATCATTCCTTCCAAAGAACACCCAGGGCTGATCTCCTTCAGAATGGACTGGTTGGATCTCCTTGCAGTCCAAGGGACTCTCAGGAGTCTTCTCCAACAGGAAAAATTAAATATATGAATATTTGAAGGAAGGAGCAAATTATCAATAATCCTACCACTCAACAATGAAAACAGTGACAGACTTTATTTCCTTGGATTCCAAAATCACTGCGGATGGTGACTGCAGCCATGAATTTAAAAGATGCTTGCTCCTTGGAAGAATGTATATGAACAACCTAGACAGCATATTAAAAAGCAGAGACATTACTTTGCTGACAAAGGTCCATCTAGTCAAAGCAGTGGTTTTTCCTGTAGTCATGTAGGGATGTGAGAGTTGGACCATAAAGAAAGCTGAGCACCAAAGAACTGATGCTTTCAGACTGTGGTGTTGGGGAAGACTCCTGAGAGTCCCTTAGACTGCAAGGAGATCCAACCAGTCCATCCTAAAGGAAATCAGTCCTGAATATTCATTGGAAGGACTGATGCTGAAGCTGAAACTCCAATACTTTGGCCACCTGATGCGAAGAACTAACTCACTGGAATAGACCGTGATGCAAGGAAAGATTGAAGACAGGAAGAGAAGGGGATGACCAAAGATGAGATGATTGGATGGCATCACTGACTTGCACTTGAGTTTGAGCAAGCTCTGGGAGTTGGTGATGGACAGGGAAGCCTGGTGTGCTGCAGTCCATGGGGTCGCAAAGAGTCAGACATGACTGAATGACTGAACTGAACTGATTGTCCTTTTTCAAAAAATTAAAAATTTTTTTAAGAAACCAAATCAGAAGTTCTTCTGATCTTCATTAATATAATTAGACTCATATTGTGTGTTGTGATATGTTGCACATTTTTATGAGTATTGTCTCATGCTTTAAAGAATTCAGTTTCTAAGACATTTCTCCAGAGAAGACATACAGATGACTGATAAGCATGAAAAGATGCTCAACATTGCTCATTATTAGAGACATGCAAATCAAAACTACAATGAGATATCACCTCACACCAGTCAGAATGGCCATCAAAAAAAAAAAAAAATCTATGAACAATAAATGCCATATAGGGTGTGGAGAAAAGGGAACCTTTTTGTGCTGTTGGTGGGAATGTAAATTGATAGAGCCACTATGGAGATCCCTTAAAAAACCTAGGAATAAAACCATCATATGACTTAGCAATTCCACTACGAGGCATACCCTGAAGAAACCAAAACTGAAAAAGCCACGTGCACCCCAGTCTCATTGCAGCACTGTTTACAGTAGCTGAGACCCAGGCAACCAAGAAGCCCATCAGCAGATGCATGGATAAAGAAGCTGTGGTACATATGGACAGTGGAGTACTACTCAGCCATGAAAAGGAGCGCATTTGAGTCCGTTCTGATTTGGTGGGTGAGCCGATAGCCTATACAGAGTGAAGGAAGGGGAGGGTGGGATATATGGAGAGAGTAACATCAAAACAGACATTACCATATGTAAAGTAGATAGACAGTGGAATTTGCTCTGTGACTCAGGGAACTCAAATGGGGCTGTGTAACAACCTAGCGGGGTAGGATAGGGCAGGAGGTGGGAGGGAGGTTCAAGAGGCGGGGCCGCAGGTACACCTATGACTGATTCATGTTGATGTTGGCGGAAACCAACACAATACTGTAAAGCCATTATTCTTCAATTAAAAATAAATTTAATTACAGAATAAAAATTCAATTTGTAAATATCATTCAGTTTCACTGTATGATATAGTCTAAATTTTAAATCAGTTTTATTTAACAGGTTATTGTTAATGTTTTGTTATCAATGATCCTTCAGTAAATTCCTGATATGTACATTTTTATAGGCTTCGCATTACTTCCTTATGTCTGTGCTGTGTCCCGTGCTAAGTCGCTTCAGCTATGTCCAACTCTGTGCTGCCCCTTGGACTGTACCCTCCCAGGCTCCTCTGTCCATGGAATTCTCCAGACAAGAATACTGGAGTAGGTTGCATGCCCTCCTCCAGGAGATCTTCCCAATGTCTACATTCTTGCAAATAGAAATGCTTGTTTAAAGACTTCGAAAGATTTAGCAAGGCTATTTGACAGCAGTTGGCAAAATTTATTTCCCCAGAAATGTCCTAATTTATCCCTTTCCATTCCTTGCGGCCCCGGCTGAGACTATTGCAGTGGCCTACTGTTGTTTTCTTGTCTTTAGTATCACTTCATTTTTAAATCGTCCTTCATGCTACATCCACAGTGGGGCTTCTAACATGCAAATCTGATTATGTCATTTTTTGGATTTAAAATTTTTTAGTAGTCTCCCTCACCTTTCTGCAGTTAAAATGTGTATATGTCAGTGTGGCATATAAGGCCCTTTTCTGGTTTGGCCCCTGCCTAATTTTCCAGCTTTATTTTATGCAACCTTATTGTATATTTTGTGGCTAATTAGAAAGGGCACATTCTAGGCAGAGGGAACAGCCACATGAAATGATGTGATATGTTGAAATTGTAACAAGTTACAATAGTGGTGGGTATCTTCAGCGTTGTGTTTTGTAAAATTTATTTCACTAAATAAAAGCACTCAAATAACATTGTAATTTAGAGAAATGACTAGTGGTATAGAAAATTGTTAATCAGGACTGTTGGTTACAAATGGCAGAAATCCTAACTGAAAGTGACTTAAATGCAAAAGAAACTGATTAGCCAGACAGTAGGCATGGTCAGACAGAGCTGGTTCCAGGACTTGGCAACAGTGGAGTTCCCTCATCCCTTACCCTTTGAAAGCTCTGTCTTCTTCTTTCCTGTAAGGCAGTTTAGCTTACATTTCATTACAGTCCCAAAGAAAAAGGGTGTTTTCCCTCACATCTTTGGCAGGAAACTAAAATCTTGAGGAAATCCCTGTCTGGCTTTGATTCTATGTTCATCCTTGAATTAAACTAAGGAATAGGTGATACTCTCACCAGTCCTGGGTCTTTTGTTCATCTTTGGACCAGATGCACTCCCTAAAGCAAGAGATTCTTGTGAAAGAACCTGTCTGCTATGAGGATGGATAGAACTGGAGAATGGAGAGCCAAGCGCTGAGAGACCAGTTCGGAGGTGGGTTTTGAGAGGACTGAAGTGGGTCTGAGCTAGGTCCCTGTGGGTGAAGAGTTCAGGAAAATTTTGTGTAGAATGCTCAGAACTTGGCAGCTAACCGAGAGTGGGAGATCAAGCAAGGGAAGTCTTCTAGGCCATCCTTTCTGTGCTCTGGACCACTGTGTGTATGGCCGTGTCAGTGCTGCTAACCCACCTGGGGATTTCAGGAAAGAGCCCTTTGAGGGAGTGGGCTAGAGATGGTAAGTTGAATTTTGCCGTGCTAAGTATGAAATAATACAGAATAAGCAGGTAGAAGGGCCCATCAAGCATTTGGAAGTTGTACTTGGAGATTAGGACTAGAAATAAAGTCTTGGAAGTATCACATAACTGATGACTCATAGAAATAGATGAAATTGTCCAAGAAGAGATTGAAGACCAAGAGGAAGCAAAGTGGGCTGAAAGGAAAGCCAGTAGTTAAGTTTAGAGGGTGGAAGGAGAGCCAAACGAAAGGCACTTAAAAGGCTTAAAAAATAGATGAAAATCTTACAAAAGTAGCCAGAAGAGGGTTTAACAAATATTATTGATGTCCAGTGTTGTATAGTAAGTTGAGAAAAATGAAGATTTAATGGTTGATTATCATTGGTGGCATCATTGGTGACCTTGGAGCAGTATCACTTGAGTAGCGGTTGAGAATGGAGTCTGCTGCAGTAGGGAAAAACGAGAGAGATGTGGCAGCTTGTTAGGGAGCCAGAGTTTTCTGTAGGCTAAGAAAAAGGAGCAGAGACTGCAGGGAGGAATAAAGCAAAGTGATATAAGAAAGGATTGGAATTGATAAAGGAAAATCTGTTAAGGAGATGGAAATATTTGAGGAAAAAAATGGACTCTTACCCCCTTTGTCCCTACAGGTTCTTCCTGTCAGATTGCAAAGCCATTAAGATTCGGTATCTGGTGTGTAAGAGGTGTTTAGTGAATGACTACGAAGTGAATGAAAGATAAGAGGGGAAAAAATGGAAAATAGGTATTTTAGGGGTAAACCAGAAGGACGTTGAAGGAATCTAACTTTGTTGTCTTCTTCTCTGAGTAGAATGCCAAGAGAGAACGCTTCCCCAGCTTCCTTACCCTGTGAGAGCAGATGTGAAGAGCTGGTGTGAGTGGAAGGGAGGAATTGTTGTCATTTCTGGCATCTCAGTTCTAAAAGGGACTTTAGTCAGATGACACTCAGTTCTCACCAACAGAGAAATCCCATTTGCTTCCTTAGCTGCTGATTTAACTTTTCTTAGGTGTGTGATGTGTGGGAAGAGCCAGGCCTTGGAGACAGATGGGCCTGAGTAAGAATCCAGTGTTCTCCACTTCTTAGCTGTATGATTTCCAGTTTTAACTTGTCTAGCTCAGAATTCATCTGTGAAATGGAGTGTATTTTGCAGGCATGTTGTTACAAATTAAGTACAGATTCAGTGCCTCGAACCATCATAAGGAGGCATTTGGGTGACCTGGGATGCTGATCCCTGCCCCATGCGAGCAGCCAGCCTCTTCCATTTTCAGATACAATGCTAGATTAAAAGAAAAAAGTACACTCTTCTATTGAAGTACAGTCTTCCTGCTTGTGATTATTCATCGATGCTAGTTCTTCTTTCAAGGCCCGTGTGGCAGTCTTCTCTCTTTGTGTGTGACTGTTACAAAATTTCACTTTTTCAAAATTCAAATCAGGTGTTTGCTCAAATGAGGGGAGATTTTTTTTTAATGCTGAAACGTCAGCAGAATACTTTTCTTTATGTTGTTTCCCCCACAAACCCATCAGTCTGGGAGAGCGTTGGAGTGGAAATCATGTTGCCTGGGATGCTGGTTTCTTTGTATATTATATAAAACGTATGTAAATGTCTCTCCATTTGGGCTGGGGTTTGCATTCTTCCCTTGGCTATTAACCAAGGGGAGAGGCCAGCGGGCAGGCGGCCCTCACCCTGCCTGGCACGTGCAGAGACCCCAGCCACTCTGTGTGGGCAGGGTGCTGTCAAGACCAGACCTCTGGGGGGGGTGGGGCGGGGGGTGGGGGGGACTCTTGGAAGGGAAGAAGTATCACTTCTTTCTCAAGTGGAGTGTTTACACCTTGCTGTAACATTTGAACTTTCACAAGAGATGTAATAATTTTGATAATAAAATTCTTAACCATAATAAAAAAAAAAAAAAAAAAAGGCCCGTGCGGGCTGGCGTCTCTTGGCAGTGGCAGGACTTCACGCAGTTTAAACCTGCTCCACTCTCCGTGCCTCCTTTTCAGATGGAGCCCTCAGCTTCACTGACCCTGAGGACATGGGTCCACCATCTCCTGGCTGCCCTTTTTGAATGTTTTCTGGTCTTATTACTCTCGGTGCAGTTTGACCTGTGTCTAGTAGTTAGACTTTTCCGAGAAAAGTAAGATTAACAGGAAACATTTTTGATATAAAACTTTCGTTTTAATTGATCAGAAGTAAAGTATAATTTTACAGGTCTATATTCTAAAGTATACTATTCTCTTTTCTCAGTAGCATTCATAAAATGATCACCTTTAATCTTTCTCAAGATAAATTATTTATAACTGATATTTTCCCTCTTTAAAATAATTGAAACATGTAAAAAAAAAAAAAAGAATACTGTAGTGGGTTGCCATTTCCTTCTCCATGATACTGACATCACTTCAGAATTGCATATTTTATTGCTCTGTGACTATTTCAATAATTTGAATAAAGTTTGTGAAATATTAAAAAAAAATAAATAAATAAAAATAAATCTACAGAACTCTCAAAGTATAAAGGGAAGAAAACTAAACTATTGAAATAAAAGGCCCAAATTTAATTTTATATATTGTAAGTAGCATGCTATTAGTTGCCTACTCACCGACTGTTGCCCACTTCCTTCCCTACAGGCCCCCAGTGTTGTGTGTTTGCCCACCTGTACCCCACACGACTTGGAGAAACCCCTGATTGTGTGAGCTAATCATGGCAGTCCTGTTCTGCCTGCTAGTGAGCCGGGTCTGGTCCCATATCACGGGATATCTTTGTACCTAAAAAAGGAGACAGAGAAGAAAGCCCTCCCTCCTGCTGGGCAACAGTGTATTATTATTTTGTGGCTGTGAAGGGAGTTATTCCAAGGTCCATGCTGAGTCTGGCATAAAAGCCGGGAGGAGCCGAGGTGTCCTATGTGATAACACTGAGGAACCAAGTGACTCACCCCGGAGCCCCCTTCTTTCACTTCCCTTTGTTTGTGGTGATAAGGCTCTATAGTTTAGTTTGGTGTAAGATGCTGCTTTAGTTTAGAATAGCCCTAATATTAAAAAACAAGCATATTTAATAGTCTCTTGTGCAGAAAACTAGACACTTTGTGGAATGCCCATTAAGATGTAATGGGCTGCATAATTTTAAGATAACATTACAACTGTATGGGGGGGTCACAGTTTCATAAATATTCTTGCATTAATGAGTGTTCTAATTGTGAACAAGATAGACAAAATCTTCTGTAAATATAATAATTGACAGTACATTTAAGTACTGGTTATTTAAGAATGAGCTAGCTAGTCATGAGTTCTGACAGGAACCCCTTCTTCTCGCTTAAGAAGCTAAAAATTGACTACATCTAAAGGAATGGACACTTACTCTGAATTAATACTAAGTTATAAGCATGGCTTTTTACAGGTTTATCAAGAGCACGAACGTCTATTTATGAAGAGAAAAAAAAACTCCATGACTGAAACACATTAGAAACGCCCTTTCCTTCTTTCTTTCAACAATTGAAGCTGCTTTATACAATTTAAGATAGCACTCTTTACTAAAGGAAACGAAGGAATATGAAAAATGTCGAAAACTATCTGAGTCATCACTTGGATTTTAAAATAGTTCTCTTAGTGTTTTTGTCTCCACCCTTCTATGGTTTAGAAAGATGTGAATCATCTTCAGCATTTCCCAGTGATAGCTGCTTTGAAATGGAAGTGGCGTATGCAGCCCCAATTTGTGTGTGAAATGACTGGTGTATACTTCAGCTGCTGATTCTCCTGCACTAGTGGGAAATCCCTGAATGGCCCACGTAATTATTGCTTATAAAGGCAAACATTGGGTAACCATAGCAACTTCTTTTTAAACTGGGATTTTTCTTCCTTCAGACTGTAAAGTACAGTAACTTAACACTGCATTTACCCCAGTGTCACCACATCGCAGAAACCAAAATGAATTGCAAATAACTTTTCTTTAGTCTTTTCTTGAGAAAGGCAGAAATTCAGACTATTTAATGTAAAAATTTTATACTCTGCTTCTTTGAAATATTGGGCCTCAGTTGTCTTTAGGCCCAGTATTTCTGCTCCATCTTCTCAACAGAGGATGAGATGATATCACTGACTCAATGGACATGAGTTTGAGCAAACTCTGGGAGATGGTGAAAGACAGTGAAGTCAAGCTTGCTATAGTCCATGGGGTCACAGAGAGTCAGACACGACTGAGCAACTGAAAACAACAAAGTTGTCTTTGAAACAGTTGCTGAAAGATCATTAATTATGCAAATAATGTTAAGTATATTTTAGAGGATGTGTTTATCATGAATCTGGTAAACATAAGTGGTATGCCAGACATGCTGCTAGTTAACATAAATTCCAGCCAAATCTTGTACAAATAAGAGATAAAATAGGATATTTTTCCAAATAATACAATGTAAAAAACTAATTCAGTCTGGCCTTCAATCCAGTCTGAATGATAAGACTTTAGCTTAATTTTAAACTACTGGTTGAGGTAAGCAAAATTATGAAAGAAATAATCCAACATTATTATTTTTAAAAATGCTACTTAAATACAGTAATATTTCTACTATCTCCCTTCAGTTCAGTTCAGTTGCTCAGTAGTGTCCGACTCTTGGTGACCCCACAGACTGCAGCGCACCAGGCCTCCCTGTCCATCACCAACTCCCAGAGCTTACTCAAACTCATGTCCATTGAGTCGGGGATGCCATCCAACCATCTCATCCTCTGTCGTCCCCTTCTCCGCCTGCCTTCAGTCTTTGCCAGCATCAGGGTCTTTTCCAATGAGTCAGTTCTTCCCATCAGGTGGGCAGAGTATTGGAGTTTCAGCTTCAGCATCAGTCCTTTTAATGAATATTCAGGATTCATATCCTTTAGGATTGACTGGTTTGATCTCCTTCCAGTCCATGAGACTCTCAAGAGTCTTCTCCAACATCACAGTTTAGCCTTTTATCTGCTTCATTTTGTACTCCAAGGCCAAACTTGCCTGTTATTCCAGGTATTTCTTGACTTTCTACTTTTGCATTTCAGTCCCCTATGATGAAAAGGACATTTTTTTTTGAGTGTTAGTTCTAGAAGATCTTGTAGGTCTTCATAGAACTGTTCAACTTCAGCTTTTTGGCATTAGTGGTTGGGGCACAGACTTGGATTACTGTGATGTTGAATGGTTTGCCTTGGAAATGAACAGAGACCATTCTGTCGTTTTTGAAATTGCACCCAATTACTGCATTTTGAACTCCTTTGTTGCATATGAGGATTACACTATTTCTTCTAAGGGATTCTTGCCCACAATAGTAGATGGTCATCTGAATAAAATTTGCCCATTCTGATCCATTTTAGTTCACTGATTCCTAAAATGTCAGTGTTCAGTCTGCCATCTCCTGTTTGACCACTTCCAATTTACCTAACATTCCATGGACCTAACTTTCATGCGCCTAACATTCCTGGTTCCTATGCAATATTGTTCTTTACACAGTCGAACTTTAGTTCCATCAGCAGTCACATCCACAGTTGGGCGTTGTTTTCCCTTTGGTTCTACCTCCTCATTCTTTGTGAGCACTTTCTCCGCTCTCTGCAGGAGCATACTGGGCACCTACCGGCCTGGGGAGTTCCTGTTTCTGTGTCGTATCTTTTGTGTTTTCGTACTCTTCATGGGATTCTCAAGGCAAAAATACTTGAAGTGATTTACTGTTCCCTTCTCCAGTGGACAACGTTTTTCCAGAGCGAAGGTACCCGAAGAAATACTATGCCAACTGATGACTAGCCAATTTTTGTTAAGTCGTGCTTATGAACTCTATGTGGAATACTAATATATGTGAAAAGGCCTCTGAATAAAGAAAACAGCACCTATAAAGTTCATGTAGTTTGTTTCATAAGGAAGTATGTTATTGCCTTCAAGCCAAGATTTGTACTGTGATAAAATTAGATGTTTTTATGTTTTGAGATAAGAGACAAAGAAAGAACTGGTGAGCCATTCAAATTAAGACAGAAATATTTAGGAAATAGCAGCTAAGGCAGTTGTCTCCTGAGGTGTTTATTTTACTGTAGAACAGTGCATATTAGTACTAGTGACTCTGAGCTTCCATAAAAATCTAAACTGTGTTCTTTTTCTTTAGACAGTAATGTAGACAGCATATTGAAGTTGGTTCTTACAGGTTTAAGTCAGTGTTGTGCAACCTGATCGTCACCAGCCAAATGGCTGGCTACTGTAACTGAGGAACTAAATTCTTAATTGTGTTTAATTGTCTTAGTTATTGGAAAACTTTTAAGTATGCTTGGAACAACTTGAGTGCATGTATTGTAAACTTACGCAATCTGAATAGAGAGCAGTTATTTCCAGTGACAGTTTGCTGTTTTCATTGAGATAGGCTTTAACTCTAAACTCCACAGGAACTTTTGAAGACATTTTAATAGTAAAGTATCTGATAACTATATTGACTACAAGTTAATGCAGTATTTTGGATATATTTGATAACAGTATTATTATAATTAATTTTACCTGCTTCACCATTTTAGAATGTGTTTACTTGAAAATTTTAATTCATCTGTGTGGCTCACTTTATATTTCTAGTAGATGGTACTTATCTACATGTTGGGTAACTGACTGCTGTTCTTGCATTATAAATAGTTTTAGCCTGAAATAGTTTTAGTGTTTCAACATGTTTTTCTCTGAAATATGATGAAGAATGAGTTTTGATATTAAATGTTCTAGCTAGAAGACTGTTGGTTTCTTTGAGAAGGCACCTTTCTGGTATATTGAAAGTGAAAGGAAAGTGAAAGTGAAGTCGCTCAGTCATGTCTGACTCTTTGCGACCCTGTGGACTGTAGCCCACCAAGCTCCTTTGTCCATGGGATTCTCCAGGCAAGAGTACTGGAGTGGGTTGCCATTTCCTTCTCCAGGGGATCTTCCCGACCCAGGGATCGAACCCAGGTTTCCCACATTGCAGGCAGATGCTTTAACCTCTGAGCCACCAGGAAAAATTATCAACACTGAAATTTATTTAGGTTGGTAAAAAAGTAATTGCCATTTCAGACTGAATTTAAGTCATCACAACCAGGTTCAAATACATCTTTATTAATCAAAATAAGAACCACTACAATCAACACATTTTTGTCAATGATTTTTTTTTTCCCTTTAGCATAAAAATCGGTGCCTCAGGATTCAGTGAACTCTTGGAAAGAATTATATGTCTCCTGCTGGTTGTGGAAGCATTTTCCCTGCAAAAAGTTGTTGAGATGCAGAAAGAAGTGGTAGGTAGTTGGCGAGAGGTCAGGTGAATATGGCAGATGAGGCAAACTTCGTAGCCCAGTTTGTTCAACTTTTGAAGTATTGGTATGCGACATGCATCCATCCAGCCATTGTTGTGGAGAAGAATTGAGCTGTTCCTCTTGATCAGTGCTGGCTGCAGCTGTTGCAGTTTTTGGTGCATCTCATTAATTTGCTGAGCATGCTTTGCAGATGTCATGGTTTTGCCGGGACTCTGAAAGCTGTAGTGGACCAGACGGGCAGCAGACCACCAAACGGTGACCGTGACCTCTTTTTGGCGCAAATTTGTCTTCGCACTGAGCTGGTCATCACCATTTGTCATATAAAATCTGCTTCTGGTCGCATGTCACAATCCGATCAAGAAATGGTTCACTGTTGTTGTGTAGAATAAGAGGAGATGACATTTCAAAATGACGATTTTTTTTGCCCGAGGCACGAATCCCAAGAGGAGCCTGGTGGGCTAGTGTCCTTTGGATCTCAAAGAGTCGGACACGACTGAAGTGACTTAGCACACAGCGCGTGAGGCATTCACTTTTTTTAGCTTTTTCAGCTTTCCAGTTTGCTTCACATGCAGAACGACCATAGCGTGATCAGCGTTAGGTCCTACAGCAGTGTCTCCTGTAGTTACTAGAGGATCAGCTTTGATGATCCTCTCAGTCGGTTGTTGCCAGCTTCTGATGGCCGGCCCCTGCACTCCTCATCTTCAAGGCTCTCGTCTCCTTTGCAAAGCTTCTTGAACCACTGCTTCACTGTACATCCATTAGCAGTTCCTGGGCCAAATGTATTGATGTGAGTTGTCTCCGCTGCTTTCTGACCTGTTTTGAACTCCAGTAAGAAAATCGCTCAAATTTGCTTTTTGTGTAACATCATTTCCCTAGTCTAAAATAAATATAAAATAAACAGCAAGTAATAAATCATGAGCAAAAAAACATAAAAGTGAGAAATGTACATTACAATGACATATAGCATAACCACCTTTATTTGTTTAAGAATGTATTCTGGTATCAAATGGCAAAGTTCAGCAGTGGAAAACTAGTCACTTTTGCACCAAGCTAATAGATAGCTTTATAAAGAACATCAGTTTTTTAAGAAAGTGGGCAGTTAGAATGTATCTTTACATACCAATTACAGTACATAAGTTCATATACTGTACTCTTAGCAGTGACTGCATTAGTGACAGGTATAGTCTATACCTCTTACTTAAGTCTTCATATTGCTTTTTACTATCTTGGGTTCTTACCTTGTACATGTTAATTTTTTTCATGTATGATGTAGTACCTCATTTAGGCCACATAAGGTCTTTTTTCCTCCAACTTTATTTAGGTATAATTGACAAGTAAAGATTGTGTTTGTTTCAGGTTTATGACATGACAATAAAATATACATTATGAAATGGCTACTACAGTCAAGCTGAACATGTAAACTAGCAAGTCTCTCATCACATAGTCATCTTTGTTTTTGCTTCTGTGATAACACAAGATCTCAGCAAATTCAAACCTTTCATACAGTAGTTAACTACCATCACCGTGCTGTATGTTAGATCCCCAGAATTTATTCACCTTCTAACTGAAGGTTTGTGCCTTTCGACTACCAACCTGATTTCCTCCCTTCTGCCCTCTGCTTCCATGAGTTCAGCTTTCTAAGATTTCCATGAGTTCAGCTTTCTAAGATTTCACATATAAATGGAATCACAGTATTTTTCTGTGTCTGGCTTATTTCACTTATCGTAACATCCTTCAGATTCATCCATGTTGTTGGAAATGACGCGGTTTCCTCCATTTTTACAGCTGAATTGCATGCACGTATACTGCATTTTATTCATCCCTTTGTCTGTCAGTAGACACTGAGGTTGTCTCCATTTCTTGGCTTTGTGAATAATGGAGCACTGTGTACAGGAGTATGGTGCACTCTGCGTCGTATCTGCATTGAGTAGAGCTAACTCTTTGAGATACTGGCTTAATTTCCCTTTAATGTGTACCTAGAAGTGACATCATGGGATTTTGTGGTAGTTTTATATTTAATTTTTTCAGAAACCTCCCTCTGGTTTTCATACTAGCTGTTCCAGTCTACATTCCCACCAACAGTGTACAAAGGGTTTCCTTTTCCCCATGTTCTCGCCAACACTTATCTCATCTTTATGGTACTAGCTGTCCTAACAGGTGTGAAATGAAATCTCATTTTGGTTTTGCTTTGAATAACCCTAGTTGTTAGTGATGTTGAGTGCTGTATGTCATGTACATGAGAACATCATGTACCCATTGGTCATTTGTATGTTTTCTTTAGAAAACTACATACTTTAAAAAAAGAAAGAGAAAAATGCCTACATGGGTTTTTTGCCCACCTAAAAAATCAGGTTATTTGGTTTTTGTTTTTTTGTGGCTTTTTTGTTTGTTTTGCTGTTGAGTTGCATGAGTTCCTTGTATATCTTGCATATTAACCCCTTAACAGATATACGGATTGCAGATATTTTCTCCCATTACATAGTTTGTCTTTTCGATTTGCTTGTGGTTTCCTTTGCTGTCTCGAAGCATCTTAGTTTGATGCAGTCCCACTTGTTTATATTTGCTTTCGTTGTCCGTGTTTTTGGTGTCGTATCCAAAAAATCACTAGGTTGTTTGAGGTCCTTGAAGGTGATGATGATATATGACATTTTGTGATCCTTTGGTGTGGTATACAGAATGGGGTGGAAATATTAATACTTAGGTATTTGTTGAATTATTTGGTATTGTTATTTCGGTGAATGCTTTAGGAATAAAGTATTCTTGCCAGAAGGTTTTTAGATTATTTCAGTGGACTGGACTTTGAGAAGGATTGAACCAAATCTTAGCATTCTTTAGGAATGTTTTTATACCCACCTAGAATTAGGCAGCTTTGGGATTGTTAACACTTCGTTTTCAAATCATGAAAGTATATACTAAGAGACTTTGGATTAACATTTGAAACCAACTGAGAGCTTGAAGGAACTATAGATAAGATAAATCATAGTCCCCATTTTATAAATTCAGAAACTGAAGAAGACCCAAACTGCTTGACCTCCAGTTAGCACTTGTCTCCCAAGCCAGAAACCACCTGATTCCCCCCTCCTGCCTCCGGCTTGTTAGCCTGGCCAGTAAGTCCCACTTCCAAGATGCATCTGTCGCTCCATTTACATGCCCAGCACCCTAGATCAGATCACTTATCTTCTGGATCGCTGCAGTGGTCTCCTAACTGGGCCTTTGGCTTCCTTTCTTCTACTCCAGTCCTCTCTACACTGAGGCCACTTAATCTTTTTAAAGCAAACCTTGCTGTAAAAGTTTTAATAACTTTTCAGTCACTTAATCAAAACCACAAACTTTAGTTGTAAAGTTTGATAAAGAGTCCACCTGCTAAGTTTGATAAAGAATCCACCTGCTAATGCAGGAGACATGGCTCGATCCCGATCTGGGAAGATCCCACATGCCTCTGAGCCACTCAGCCCATGTGCCGCAGCTGTTAAGCCTGTACCCTGGAACCTGGGAGCCACACTTGCTGAGCCTTTGTGCCTCAGCTCCTGAAGCCCGAGCTCCCTGGAGTCCATACTCTGCAACAGGCGGAGTCACTGCAGTGAGAAGCCCACACACCACCAGAGAGTAGCCCCCACTCACTGCAGCTGGAGAGAAGCCTGAGCAAATAAATAAAATTATTTTTTAAAAAACACAGACTTTATAACTTGGTTTACAAGCCCTGGGTAAGGTGCGTTTGCTGGGTCTCCAGCCGCGCTTGCCTTGTCCCTCATGGTGGCTTCTCCAGCCACGTGGGCCTCCTTTAGATCTTTCCCTTCCAGAATTGCTTTCCTTCTACAGTTTGTCACAGTTTCTAGTTTTGTAATATTTGTGGGTAAGATTCATTAGAACACAGATTGACTTTTTATTCACAATTTTGTTTTCTTGACCTAGCAGAAAGCCCAGCACATAGTAGAGGAGGAATAAATGCAGATGAATGGGTGAGCCATTGACTGACTGGATGTTACTGAGCCTCCATTTACAATATATAAATCGTATATACAATGTATATTTGATGTATACATTGTAAAATGGTACCCACCAATGGTGGTGGAAGGTTCAGCAAGAATATGTGTGATAAGTATTTGTTTCATTTTCCCTCTGTTGATTTTCCTTTGCTTATGCAGCGTAATGTAGTGGGGTTGTTCTTCAAGCTGTTGTCTGGTCACTTATTTCTGTTAAATTTTTTCTGGCTTGTGTTTATAAGTCACTGTATATAAGTGATTATCTCTATTAAATTTGTTGTGGCTAATGTTTATAATACATTTCATTTATTGAAAATGTAAGTGGCTGTAACGTGTACTGGTGTATGAATGGTAGAAGAACAGGGCTGGATGGGTATGATGGATGATTAAAGAAAGAATAAGAGTCTCATTTGGAGTTAGGTTCAGCTCCATGTGAAAAGAGACTGAGAATCACAGTGACTTAAAACAAGGCAGAACTATTTCTCTGTAACATAAAAGTCAGGAAGTAAGTGGACTTCCCTGGTGGCTCAGACTGTAAAGAATCTGTCTGCAGTGCAGAGCACCCAGGTTTGATCCCAGATCAGGAAGATTCCCTGGAGAAGAATTGGATACCCACACCAGTGTTCTTGCCTGGAGAATTCCATGGAAAGAGGAGCCTGGTAGACTACAGTCCATGGGGTTGCAAAGAGTGGGATATGACTGAGCGACTAACAGTTCCACTTTTCAGGAGGTGGGCAGTCCAGGACTTCTCTGGCAGTTCTGTCCCACAGAGTCCTCAGGGATCCAGATCCCCTTCAGCCTGCTTTCCCACCATGCTAGACTCTGGTCCTTATTTGGTTGAAGATGGTGGCCAATCTTTCATGTTCCAGGAAGCAGGATGGATATGCCATTTGTTCTTCTAGAAAGTTTTTTGGAAGCCACATGACACCTCTACGTAAAATACTGGTTAGAAGTTTGTCCTGTGGCTCCTTGCTAAAGGGAAGCTGGGAGGTATTGTCTTTGTCATGTGAGTATGCTTAACTGAAAACTTGTATATGCTAGATGAATGGAAAACAGCAAAAACGGGTGCAAAATGCGTTCTTTGCAAAGAACGCATTGGAAAAGACCCTGATTCTAGGAAAGATTGGAGGTAGGAAAAGAAGGGAATAAGAGAAGATGAGATGGTTGGATGGCATCACCGACTTGATGGATATGAGTTTGAGCAAGCTCCAGGAGTTGGTGATGGACAGGGAAGTCTGGTGGGCTACAGTCCATGGGGTCGCAAAGAGTTGGACACGACTGAGCAACAGAACTGAATCTGTTAGCACTATGAAGTGTATAGTAATATTAAAGATGAAAGGGTTAATAGTTTATTATTTATACAGTACTGGTAGGTTGCAACCACTTGAGGTCTTCAGACAACATTGGCTATTTTAGAAGTATGATTGGGTAAACATTTAGAAAATTAGTTCAGTTCAGTCACTCAGTCGTGTCCAACTCTTTGTGACCCCATGAACCGCAACTTGCCAGGCCTCCCTGTCCATCACCAACTCCTGGAGTTTACCCAGACTCTTGTCCATCAAGTCGATGATGCCATCCAACCATCTCATCCTGTGTCGTCCCCTTTTCCTCCTGCCCTCAATGTTTCCCAGCATCAGGATCTTTTCAAATGAGTCAGCTCTTTGCATCAGGTGGCCAAAGTATTGGAGTTTCAGCTTCAGCATCAGTCCTTCCAATGAACACCCAGGACTGATCTCCTTTAGGATGGACTGGTTGGATCTCCTTGCAGTCCAAGGGACTCTGAAGAGTCTTCTCCAACACCACAGTTCAAAAGCATCCATTCTTCAGCACTCAGCTTTTTTTATAGTCCAACTCTCAGATCCACACATGACCACTGGAAAAACATAGCCTTGACTAGATGGATGTTTGTTGACAAAGTAGTGTCTCTCCTTTTTAATATGCTGTCTAGGTTGGTCATAATTTTCCTTCTAAGGAGCAAGCGTCTTTATTTCATAGCTGCAATCACCATCTGCAGTGATTTTGGAGCCTAGAAAAATAAAGTCAGCCACTGTTGGCACTGTTTCCCCATCTATTTCCCATGAAGTGATGGGACCGGATGCCATGATCTTAGTTTTCTGAATGTTGAGTTTTAAGCCAACTTTTTCACTCTCTTTCACTTTCATCAAGAGGCCCTTTAGTTCTTCTTCACTTTCTGCCATAAGGGTGGTGTCATCTGCATATCTGAGGTTATTGATATTTCTCCTGGCAATCTTGATTCCAGCTTGTGCTTCTTCCAGCCCAGCGTTTCTCATGATGTACTCCGCATATAAGTTAAATAAGCAGGGTGACAGTATACAGCCTTGACGTACTCCTTTTCCTATTTGGAACCATTCTGTTGTTCCATGTCCAGTTCTAACTGTTGCGTCTTGCCTGCGTACAGATTTCTCAGGAGGGAGGTCAGGTGGTCTGGTATTCCCATCTCTTTCAGAATTTTCCACAGTTTATTGTGATCCACACAGTCAAAGGCTTTGGCATAGTTAATAAAGCAGAAATAGATGTTTTTCTTGAACTCTCTTGCTTTTTTGATGATCCAGCGAGTGTTGGCAATTTGATCTCTGATTCCTCTGCCTTTTCTAAAATCAGCTTGAACATCTGAAAGTTCCTGGTTCATGTTTTGCTGAAGCCTGGCTTGGAGACTTTTGAGCATTACTTTATTAGTGTGTGAGATGAGTGCAATTGTGCAGTAGTTTGAGCATTCTTTGGCATTGCCTTTCTTTGGGACTGGAATGAAAACTGACCTTTTCCTAGCTGAGAAATATGTTACAGATGGAGAATTAAATCTGATCTCTTTCAGGAATTTTGAATTCATCATTTGAAAAATATATATGGCCAGCTTTGCAGTGGCTGTGCTAATCACATGGAAATCTGACCGGTAGCCTAGAGAGCAACTGTTTCTTGATTCTCTGCACCTCACCCCCCACCCTGCTTCCTCGCAGCCTACTTGCTTTTAAATCTGTTCACAAGACTTTTTCCGAAGTATATGGACTGGGGAGGCATATAACTCGAGGATTGTTCAGGATCCTTGAACTTTGAGAAGTGTTTCTGAAACATAATTTGAACCCACCATTTTTTACCACAAGCTTTTATTTTTTAATACTCAGACTAATTTGGTACAGAGTAATCATTTAGCATACTCTCAATAAAATATTTTATTCTTTAATAATCAATCTGGAGTTTATGAATTTTTAAGAGATAAGATGAGCTTTTGGGTTGACTGTTTAGAAAGGAAAAATCATTTGTGTCAAGAAATTCTGTTGTAACAAAATGGGGAACCTAAAAATAATCTTCCAGGATATTAAACTTTTTATCAGTAAAATGAGAATTTTGAGCCAGCTTTTTCCATGAATTGACTCTGTGTGAAAAGTAGGAGTAAGCTTTTGAGAGGATACATTTTAATCTAAAGAATGGAAGGATTATGAAGTTGTCATTGAAATTGTTGGCCTATTAAAAAATTAATCTGATATGGCCTAAAAATTAAATGCCTCAAGGAAAAATAACAAAAAACATTTTCTTGCACTGTTCAACTGAAAACGGCAAAAAACCCATTGTTGAATTAAATTTGCACAGTTATTGTCAATTTTTCATCCTAGTCATTTTCTCCATTCCTGATTTCTTCAGTGGCTTCCCTTGATGGCTCAGTGATAAAGACTCCTCATGCCAGTGCAGCACACTTGGGCTCCATCCCTGGGTCAGGCAGATGCTCTAGAAAAAGAAACGGCAGCTCCCTCCAGTATTCTTGTCCAGTATGGACAGAGCCTAGTTGGGCTACGGTCCATGGGGTTGCTAAATGTCGGGACAGGACTTGGCCACTAAATCACAGCAGTTTTTTCAGTTCTCACTTACCTATGTCCTTTTCCTTTAAGATGTGAATTCCTTGAAATTAGGAGGCCTGTCGTATTCAATAGGAAATGTCAAACAGTGCTGTATGGCACTGTTAACATATAATATTTCAGTATTTTTTTTATAACTTAATGTATTATGGGCCAATACTTTTTATTCTTGCTCTTTCCCTAGACTGTGAAATACAATGAATGTGGAGGAATACAAAAACCTCTTGCCTGAGTTTATTGCTCTCTTCCCCAGTAACACTTGGTAAGCACTAGTCTGGTTACAGGAATGTAAAGACAAGTTTCTAGCAGGCTCTCTAGAGACTTAGTAACAGGATGGAATCTCCGGACCCCCAAAGGGAATCACCTCCCCAGTAGGGGGAGGTTGTCAGTATCCAGGGTTTCACAAGGAATATCTTTTAACTATCCTAAGTATCTGTAATAATAGTATTATCTTTATTTTAAACTTTACTCTTAATAACACCACAAAGTAGATTCTGTTCAGCTCTTTAATAGATACTGAAATGATTCATGGAAATGTTAAGTAACTTACTTGCTCAAGGTCACACAGTTATGTTTCTTAGTAGGAAGCCAGATTAGATTAGCTTGGTTACAGAGCCTATCTTCTCAATCACTGTTCTGTTACAGTGTGTCTCCAAGGTGAACATCTCTGGAGATTATTATTCTCAGAAGTCTAAGTCTTAGACTCAAGGACTAAAGCAGCTTGCTCAAAGACACAGCTTTGTCTTGGAATCTGAACTCCAGGTAGGCTGACTGCTGAGCCCACAGCTTTAACTGTCATTCGGTGTCATTGTTTGATATGCTGCCAGCTTACAGGTTCAAGTTGCTCTCCCACTAGAGGCACAAAATTCATTTTGCTGCACTTTAATACCACCATGTTTCCTGGTTAAAATACATGACTCCTACCCCCACTGTCTTTTATATTTTTGCCACTCTATTCCAGAGTCTTGTGACATAATAGAATTTATTTCAGTGAAACTATTTACAGATGGAAGATATTGGAGAAAACAATATGTATGTAACATAGCCCCTGCCTTCAAGGAGCTTGCTTTCTGTTTGGGAAAAACCAAAGTACCGAATTTGACCTAGAGCAAGGAAACAGGATGTACCTGCCTAGGTCTAAGTAGGTGAACTTACATACTGGAGACTTTAGAACAAGCTAAAATTGTCTGTATAAAAAAAGGTTTTGTTTGAGGGGCGAGGCCCCCTGACAGTATATTGTTACTATAGTGGTTTCATGCATGTCAGAATACTTGCATGTCTTTAATTTGACTGAAAACCATTTATGTTTTTAAAATAACTAAGTGAATTTTTAACACATTTTAGTATTTTAGTACAGTTACGTTAGGGTTATAGGTTTTTTCATAAATTGATAATGGGTTTTGTTGTTAAATTCTGGCTTTCTTGTTTATATTATGCTAGTTTTTTTTTTTTTTTTTAGTGTTCTGATAAATCAACTGACTTAAGTGTGTGAGGTAACATTAGCCCTGAAGTATCTACTTAAAAATAACTTGTTTGGGAATATTATTGCAGTAAATAGTATGTTACTTTGCTACCTAAACTTTTCACGATCACTTGGGTTAGTTGTCTTCTAAGGGCGCTTCTGTAGTCTGGCATCATAGATCGCGGAACTCTGATGAGAACGGTGTGTAGTCAGTGGAAGCAGAGTAGATTAGAAAGACCATGTGTTTACAATTAGGTACAGCTTTACTAATTTGCCAGCTATGGGTATAATAATTCCTAAGTCTGTTTTTTCTCTCTACATATGGGAATGTAGCAAGTCCATTGTGAATATTAAATGAGAATGTAACGTCTAGCACATAACAAATGTTCAGGGATAGCTATTATGTTTATTAATAAAAATGCTGGTTGACAGATGAAAACAAAGATTGAGGCGGAATCATAGTATTTTCTGTGTCATTTTTCTGTGGGAAAATAACCCCATCCTTGAGTAAAACCAACAAATGGGGAGGAAATGGAGAAAGCCAATTATAAATTGGTTGTTTTTGACGCTTATTTGTAGCTTCAGGATAATTACTTTTATAGGGAGGGAGAAGGTTCTTTGCTTTGTGTTAACCCTTTACCTTTTTGGCATATAGATAATTCACTACCAAGGACTTGAAACAATAGATTTATGTAGCTATTCAGCAGATTTTAAGGCTTTGTTCCACATCCAGATGGGAAGACAGTACTATTTCTTTTGTGAAATTCAAGTGATTAGTAGAATTTTACAGTTAGAATTTCTCCAATATGGGATTTTCATTTTTCTCTTTCAAAATATGGTTTGGGTGACTAAATTTAACAACTCAAATTGTTAGTAAATCTTAAATTTCTTTTGTTTAAACTTCTTTACGTCTAGTAGATTAAAAATGGTCTAAAGGAAGTAGGCAGAAAACCTTGGGTTTATGGTGTTTATGTTCTCGTAAAATGCTCCTCCATCTCTAGTTCTTTCATGGGTTCACTGCAGACATTCTCCCTGCAGCTGTCACTATAGGGTTAAACATTTGCTATATTGTAACATACGAAAGCAGTTAAACTGTTTGGAATTGTTTACTTGCTAAAACCAGTGTTAGTCAGCAGAGGCAGTACACCAGATTTCCTTGTGGCTTTTAGTGGAAAATGTTAAAAGCGCACTCATTTTTCAGTTATAGAATTTTTTAGTTTGATCTGGATTAGTCACAGAACTGGCATGAACCTTCTAATTGTGAAGGCTGTCCAAACGCACCGTTTTTTTTCTCCTGCTAGAGGAAGTTACATCCGGAGCAGTAGCTCAGCTCTCTGGTAAGTGAAACATGTGAGCATTACTAGGCATTTCACCCTGCGGTTCTGCAGTCCTTGCTCTTCAGACTGTTGCTCAGTTGGAATGCTTCAATGGGGCCGATCCTGAGGTTCTCTGTTTTTTAAGGACCTACTACTCATTTGGAGGTGTCAGTGGCGGTTTGCAAGATCATATGAGGAACAGGAAAGCATCTGAAATCGACTGAAAAGGAAAACTGTAGCGGTTTTCACAGTGGAAGGAAACTAGATTGGCACAGAGGCAGATGATTGAATAAAGTAGTTGGTTCAGAGAAGATGCACAGTCTGCTGTTTTTTCCTCTGAATGAAGACTCTTTGATGGAAGCTGCATTCATGTGGAGATCAAAGAAAACACTGGAATGATAAACTACTGGAGTTTTCTCCCTCTCTTTTTTAAAAATGAAAAGCTGAAGCTGTAATTTGAGCTCAGATGCCTTCTAATTCCTTCACAGCCTGCCTGTTCCGTTAGGATTCTCCACTAACACCGTGTTTGCTTGGTGCCTGTGCCCTTCACTGGAGCAGCCACAGACCACTGCTGACGGGGGAAGAAGGAACACTGCTTTTCCTGTGCTGTCGATGGGAATAAAGCTAACTGTTTCCTCTCTTACATGGAATATCTGGATTAATCAAGCTGTATTCTAGTACCAAGAGTCCTATTGTCTCTTGTGGTCTGACTCATTGCATGTAAATGTACTGCAGCTTTGCTATTAATGCAGAGTGTTGTTTTTTTTCTTTCTCAAACACAGAAAGAATTGTCAACCCCTGAGCAACGTTTTGAGAGCTCTAGCTGTATTTTTTTTTCTTCTTCTGGATAGTATCTGTATTAAACCAGCGAAGCTGAAGAAGTGAAGACAAATTAGAAGTGGAAACCGAATAGTGAGATTTTATATTTTATTTTCAGTGATAAGCAAGCCGGCTGCTGGTAACTATGACCTTGCAGGCAGGAGTGGGCATCGCTGTGGCCGTCTGTCTCAGCACTTGCTTCCCGTCTTATTCTGCTGTGTGTGGTGCCGTCACCCAAACAGTGATCTTTTTATGCAAGTGAATTTCTGTAAAACAGAGTAGTAACATGACTATTTTGGTAGCGGATAAATAGTTTCAAATGAGCCTGTTCTGGACTCAGTTTTAGTTCTTGACATGTTGATGTGAAATTTCTTTTAATTTTTGCAGTAACCGACAGAAAATAATAGAATTTGGGTTTTTTTTTTCTTTTTTTAGGAAGTTATGTAGTTATAATTTTAAGCTTTAGTTTTTCTGATAGTGCTTATTGACTTTAAAAACACCAGCTGTGCTTTTTAAAGGATGATTCTAAGTGCTGTACAGAAGAGGAGGAAAAGCTACTTGTGCTCTTCCAACTGTGACTTTTATCACATAGCTTAGAATTCAGCTCTTTAAAAGAACGAATGAGTCGAGTGTGTATTGTTGTTTTGGAGGAGGTAGAAGATGAGTCTCCTGCATTCATTTCTAAATTGCCACAGGAAAATAAATCCCTACATTCTCCACCTTCGGGAAATGTATTGGTAAGATACGAGAGTTTATATGTTTACTATCTTTTACTGAACTAGCAGGGTAAATTTTATTTTTTTTAAGAATAAATGCAAGTTAATTTCCACTAGTTTCATTAAAAACCCAAGTGAAAGCAATATAGGTGTGTGAGTATGATGTAATATTACTTGTGTATAAATGCACACATTTCCTATTTTCACTTTTTCAGATGTTTAGATAACATTTCAGACTTTATCTCTTAATCTCTTAAAATGAGTTTAAAAAATAATTTGAGCATAGTAGGCTACAGCACCCATGTTTCAGTTTTTACTTTGTGGTTTTAGAAACTGATGGAGCAAGTATGAGGAACTGTATGTTTTAGGAAAGTTGACTGTTGCCAGCAACACCGAGGCACAGCCTTCTCTGTCGTGAATTTTATATATTTACATGCAGGGCTGTTACAGAAAAAGAATCAGACTTCATCTTTAATTTTATTTTTAAAGCTTTGTCAATTAACTTTTTGTTTGAGAGTATATTGTGATACCATATCAGAGAGGCTATATCATTGATTAAGAACTTGTTACATTTAGACATGTATGTGTCTGCCTCTTCATGTTATTCAGATTTACAGTAATTTTTGGTCTTTGAATAGTAGTGATTTTCATCAGCTGTCAGGTTTTCTTTGGATTTTTATCTTTACACATGGAATGTTAACTCATGCAAATTATTCCGGTGCCTGAAACAGAGCTGCTCAAGGAGGCTTCCTCTGTGGGCTCCTTGTCAAATGCCTGTTTGACGAGCTGCAAGTATGTGTTGAGATGTCTCACTTGTATTTATTTGGAAGATACTTTCTTTTTACCATCTGTATAAAAAAAGGTTTCCACTCATATAAAATCTAATTACGGTTATTATACTACCTAATTTTGGTCGTATGAAATTGATTTTTTTTTATTAGGCCTACTCTTTTTTCCAGGGATTCCAGAGGAATCTTGTACTTTCATATGATTTGACTTCATGAAACTTGGTTCGTGTCAAAAGCCAAGTGATTTTTGTTGTGATATGGAAGAAAAATTTTAGATTTAAAAGTTATGTGGAAATAGCTTTAGAATCATCCCTGTGGTGTGATTAATGTTTTTATTACTCTCTTGTATTTTAGCCCTCACTGGTGCAAGCTATATTTAATGGAGATCCTGATGAAGTTCGAGCACTAATATTTAAGAAAGAAGATGTTAACTTTCAGGTAAAACAGTTTCACTGATACCAGCCTTGAAGCGTACTTTGCTAGAGTTGATGATTTTTGTTAAAAGACCTAACACAATTCTGTAAGTTTTTCTAAGCAAAGGTAGAAAGGTCTTGAGGCAAAAGGGAAAGGACTGGACGTATATATTCAGGGTAATTACTAAAACCTAGGACAACTAGGAGTCAGTGAAGGATTTTTGTTCCCCCAAACTTTTACGTTGAAATTTTTCACAGAAAAGTTGAAAAACTTCTTTGAATACCCATATAACCTCCAGCATTGATAACATTTGCCGTATTTGCTTTCTCTCCAATATTTACACAAGTTATATTTATACTCCACATATATTTATTCTTTTTCTGAATCCCATTGAAAGTAAGTTATAGACATCATGACACTTCACTGTTAAATATTCAGATGAGGATTCTTTTTTGTGAACTTAAAATAAGAGACGTGTCTTAAATTTATAATATATCTAACTTGGTTCTGAGGTCAAGTTTGCTTTCTGTAAGTAATCATGGTAAACATTGTACACAAAGATGCATCTATTTGGATATCACAGTAAATAAAAACATTGTTTGAAAGTCCTTCAGACTTTTAAAGATACAGTGGATTTAACATTCAGGACTGACGTGAGGGACAGTTTTGGAAAGAGTAGCTATGTAGCTAATTCTGTGTATGTTTCTCCAGTGGCAAAACTTTTTAATTTACTAAGCTGAGGTAGGTGAAAATATGTAATTAACTGTAATAAAATCAAATTTTTTACTGTATATATTTTTACTGGAAGTTAATGTTTTCAGTATCTTTTTCATACATGATTCAGTTCTCTAAATGATGGAGAGTAGGGAGAAGTCATGATTCATAAGGTCCCTATAGCAACAGCAAAACAGATGACCTGGAATTGATTGGCCAGTTCTAAGAAAGCCGTGTTCTGCCACCTCATCTCCAGCTCTCATCTTTGCCCTGTTCTTTTGGACAGTGTATCGTGACCACTTGATGTTAAGTAGTTATAAGAAGTATCTTATTTTTTAAGGTTGAATTAACTGAGTAAATTTGAATCATTAGCTAAAATGATTCATCCTCATATTCTAAAATGTAACCAAAATGCTATTATTACATTTTTCCCTTAAACATTGTGTTTAAGTTTATATTTACTGGAAACATTTACCTCATTCAGGATTTATTCTAAATGAAGTGCTGGTTACTTTATATAATTGGGGTGTCCTGGAGAGTAAACTCAAGACAAAATAATTGTAGGGGTATACCCCTAGGAGAAGGAGAAAAAGGCATTCTGTTCTATTTAGCATACTGTTTTTTGTTTGTTTTAAACAGAACTAACAAATCTCATCTTATTGAGGAAGTTTGGTCTATAATCCTACTAACCATGGTTAATATTTCGATCATTATAAAGCCTCATTATAGCCAACTGCTCTTCTGCTATAATAATCAAATCATCTTAAATTTGAAAAGTTTTATGCTCAAAAGATTGTTTTGAGAATCAGTTTATTCCACTGTGATGTCCTTAGAAACTGTTCTGTCTGTAACCAGTGTGTGACCTCTTAACTTGCATGACTTTTAGTCTTTGCTTTCTCCTCATAGATTCCTTTCTTTGCTTACTTTTAAAATACTGTTTCTTAACATCTGCTAGCTTGATCTCTTGTCTGAAACATAGAACCAAGCTTAGAACTAAAGGCTTGGTTAGGGTTTCAAATCGGTAGAGCCTTCTTGAGGGTGACTTTGTCTCTAACGATTGGGGTTTTGACAGTCTTTAATGGCTCCTCTTCTCCCGTGACTCTTGATAGTCGACAGTTGTCATCATATTTGTTGAGTCTTTGGCCATTCTTCTAATTTAGGGTGGCAATTTTTCCCCTTACTTTTATCCTCCATGATAAGGAATTGCATAGGATTTTAAGAGGCGAGTGTGTATGTTTGTAATAAAACTTACACTGTTCTATAATATAAAACCTACTCATTCTAGATAGGTAATAAAATATTTTTAAGCTTTATGTCAGTGCAACAGTGGTGTTTTCTAAAATAATTTATTCAAATGAGTATTTGAGAATGACATCTTTTTGAAACTTACATTTTTCAAAGTTATTTTTGTTCTTAGAGTGGGTATAAGAGTTCAGATTTGTCTCTATACTGTTAAATAAACATTGTTATTAATTTAGGTTAGCTTCTTGAGTCATATCCTGAAATATTGAATACTGTGGACCACTAAATAGCATCTTTCTTAGTAACGTATCTAATTGATTTTTTAAAAACTGATATAAAATATTATGCATTCATATAATTTGGTCTGAGAAGGAAGTCTTTTATTGTAGAAGCTACCTGAGATGATTTCACTAGAAGATACGGGAGTTTTCTTTTTGGAGACTTTGGCCCACAAGTGGTTGACTGTCTGAGTAAATACAGGAATTTGTTGCTTATACAGGAATTTAGTCCAGAACAGGGTGTTTGGAGGCGGGTTAGGACAGTAATATCATGGCCCTGGGGGAGCTTCTCTGTGAGACTCTTGGCTTTCTCTTCCTGGTAAAGAGACAACTGCCCCATCCTGCACTCAAGATAAACACCCAGAGAAACTGGAAAGGAGGCTATCTGTAAATTTCCTTTTTTTCTTCTTTAATCAAGCAAAAGATCTTTTTCAGAATCCCTACAAAACTCCCTGAGATTCCTTGGTTACAAGCCCACTGTAAACCAGCCCACCAGCAGAGGTAGAGTGGGATTAGTGTTTTGCTTAGATAAGTCATTGTTCATCACCAGGTTCATCCTGTGGCATGAGAATAGAAGCTTATCCTCAGTGGTTATATTGGAACTCTATCTGGAGAAAATCAGCATTTTCAGGAAGGAATAAGGGGAACAGTTGTTTGGCTAGGTAACCTAGTAGAAGATTTTTGATTGCCTAAAAACAGTTGAAAAAGCAAACTTTTAGAAAAATAGGTCACTCAGATGTGGAAGAAGCCCTGTATGCCAAATAGGTGAAACAGTTAAAAAAAAAATTCAAAGGAAGGTTGGTAGTCATAATTTAAAGAATTTAAGAAGGCTTTCTTATCTCTCCGTGCTGTTCTTTGAGATGGGTTTATCTTTCCTTTCCTCTGTTGCCTTTTGCATCTCTTAAGTGAACGTTCTGCAGTGAACAATGCAAAGAAAGAGAGGAAAACAATAGAATGGGAAAGACTAGAGAACTCTCTAAGAAAATTTGAAATACCAAGGGAACATTTCATGCAAAGATGGGTACACTAAAGGACAGAAGCAGTATGGACCTAACAGAGGCAGAAAATATTAAGAAGAGGTGGCAAGAATACACAGAAGACCTGTACAGAACAGATCTTAACGACCCAGATAACCAGCATGGTGTGGTCACTCGCCTAGAGCCAGACACCTTGGCGTGAGAGTCAGGTGGGCTTTAGGAAGCATCACTACAAGCAGAGCTAGTGGCGGTGACGGGGTTCCAGCCGAGCTGCCTCCAGTCCTGGAAGACGACGCTGTGCAAGGGCTGCCCTCAGCACGCCAGCAAGTTTGGAAAGCTCAGCTGTGGCCACAGAACTGGAAAAGCTCAGTTTTCATTCCAGTCCCAAAGAAAGGCAATGCTGAAGAATATTCAAACTACCACACAATTGCACTCATCTCACATGCTAGCAAGGTAATGCTCAAAATCCTTTAAGCTAGGTTTCAACAGTATGTGAACACAAAACTTCAGATGTACCAGCTGGATTTAGAAAAGGCAGAGGAACCAGAGATCAAATTGCCAACATCCACTGGATCATAGAAAAAGCAAGAGGATTCCAGAAAAAATCTGTTTCATTGACTATGCTAAAGCCTTTGACTGTGTAGATCACAACAAACTGTGGAAAATTTTCTTAAAAGATGGAAATACCAGACCACCGTACCTGCCTCCTGTGAAATCTGTATGCAGGTCAAGAAACAACAGTTAGAATTGGTCATGGAACAATGAACTGGTTCAGAATTCGGAAAGGAGTACATGAAGGCTGTATATTGTCACCCTGCTCATTATATGCCAAGTGCGGGGCCGGATGAAACACAGGCTGGAATCAGAATCACCAGGAAAAATACCAGTAATCTCAGATATGCAGATGACACTACCCTAATGGCAGAAAGTGAAGAAAAAGTAAAGAGCCTCTTGATGAAAGTGGAAGAGGAGAGTGAAAAGCTGGCTTAAGATTCAAAAAAAAACGAAGATCATTGTATCTGGTCCCATCCCTTCATGGCAAATAGATGGGGAAACAGTGGAAATAGAGACTTTATTTTCCTGGGCTCTAAAATCACTGTGGATGGTGACTGCAGCCATGAAATTAAAGACGCTTGTTACTTGGAAGAAAAGCTATGGCAAACCCAGACAGCATATTAAAAAGCAGAGTCATCACTTTGCTGACAAAGGTCAGTATAGTCAAGCTATGGTTCTTCCATTAGTGATGTACATATGTGAGAGTTGGACCATAAAAAGGCTGAGCACTGAAGAACTGATGCTTTTGAACTGTGGTGCTGGAGAAGACTCTTGACAGTCCCTTGGATAGCAAGGAGGTCCAACCAGTCCATCCTAAAGGAAATCAACCCTGAATATTCACTGGAAGGACTGATGCTGAAGCTGAAGCTTTAATACTTTGGCCAGGCCAGCTGATGCAAAGAGGTGATGCATTGGAAAATACCTTAATGCTGGAAGATGGAAGGAGAAAGGGGTGACAGAGGATGAGATGGTTGGATGGCGTATTGACTCAGTGGCTGTAAGTTTGAGCAAACTGGGAGACAAGGACAGGGAAGCCTGGTGTGCTGCTGTCCATGGGTCGCAAAGAGTTGAATATGACTGAGCAGCTGAACAGCAACAATGTAAAGAACAGTTTACAAGAGTATTATTTGAACAGGAATATAATTTGAAAGGTCTAAGTGCTTCTGTCTTCTTACCCTTATTGTGAAAGTGAAAGTTGCTCAGTTGTGTCCGACTCTTTGTGACCCCATGGACTATACAGTGCATGGAATTCTCCAGGCCAGAATATTGGAGTGGGTAGCCTTTCCTTTTCCCCAGGGGATCATCCCAACCCAGGAATCAAACCCAGGTCTCCCGCATTGCAGGCAGATTCTTTACCAACTGAGCCACAAATCCATTTTACTCTTCAGGACTCACTTTTCTTTTGTTGTAAAACGTGTAGGTTTACATTAATGGCCCTCATGGTTTTTTTCACACCCTAAACTTAAACTTGTGAGGCTCTAAAAATATTAGACGAATGATTTCCTGCTTTTGTCCAGAAGTTTTCATTTGTGTTTTCAGATTTATATGGCAATAATAATAATACCTTTCCCTAGTATTATCAGAATTTAATGCCATATTATGGAGCCCAAATAATTTGAAATATTAATTACACATTTCAGAGAAAAGGTATGATTTTATTAGAAAATTTTCCACAAGCAAGAATTGTTTTTTTCTATCCAGAGTGATATAAATTGGTGTTAATTATTGAGTTTGTATTTCAGAGGCAGCAGTGTGCCTAAACCTTTTTACGGTTACTTGCTGTAACTCACACAACAATCTTGTAAAGTTGGTAGGTTGACATTTCCATCCCAGCAGTAGGTGACAAAATTAAAACTCAGGAAGTGTTTAGCAGAACAGGAATTTGAACCTATGTAGTACTCTTGCCTGGAAAATCCCATGGTCGGAGGAGCCTGGTGGGCTGCAGTCCATGGGGTTGCGAAGAGTCGGACACGACTGAAGCGACTTAGCAGCAGCAGCAGATTTAACAGAACCTGGGGAAATTAAAAAGTAAATTCAAGATATTTGTTTCTTTTGCCAAATAGTGCCATAAAACAGTAATGGTTTAGAAAAATGGATTTTTTTCCCCCTAAAAGTTATGTCCACATTCTGTATACAAATGTAATCCTAAATTTCATATTCAAATACTGGTAAATTTTAGCATTGCAAATAAGTGAATAAACAAGCCTCCCTTAGTGCCATAGTTTTTGGCTGGATAAAAATGTCATTCAAAGCAGTATCAAACCAGGGGTAATTATAATCCAGCCAACAGTGCTTTTAGTGTTTAAATCAGAGGAAGTCTTAGATTATGAATTCTGTGACTGTGACCCTTTTTAAACTCAGAAGAGTTGATTTAAGAACTCATCAGTAGATCTTGCCTGTATCATATAAGCTTGATAATTTTGAAAATGCTACCTTGTATTTTTGCATATTGGTTTCTAAATTTAGATGAACTTTTTTATTGAAAATTTTTTAGGATTGATTTTGCCAAAGTAGTCTTAAAAATATTGACGTCTGTTAAGCGTTCAAAAATACTTTCTGGGATCATGGAAATGAGGTTGCTTTACTCTGTCAGATGAAGTTGTTTGGCAAATACATACATGGACATATATGTGTGTGTGTACATCACACAAGCAGGTCATTTGTTTTCAGTATTATTGTAATAAGATTTTTGGCAGTTCACACAAAGTAGTAAACCATAAGTTTACACAAGTTGCCTGAATTCCACCCACCCTCATTCTTCAGTGTTCTCTAGCCTTTTCTGGAAATTAACAAGAAGTGCCCTAATCTTTAATAAATCTTTCTGGTGACCACACATTGCCTCTGCTGGCTGTCAGTACACCAAGCTGTTCATGTTCTGGAAGAGGTTTTTAATAACCTCTTCTCTCAGTTGCTTGAGGTTATTACATGTACTCTCTGTCCCCAAAACGTATTTGTGTGCCTAGTCTTTTGCAGCTCTTCACAGTAATTAGTATTGGAGCCCACAATCCCCCAGCCCATCTCACGTGTACCCACACGGTTCCCAGCTGGCTTCCACTGAGCGTGAGGTAAAACAGGGAAGGACTGGAGAGAGAAGAGCCGGCTTCGCTCCCACCCTTGAGAGGGCCACCTGTAGTTTCTCCATCCCTAAATACTGCGCCTCTCCTCTGTTCTTGCTAGTGCTTCTAGGTTTCAACCTCAGATTTTCAAAGTTTCTTTATCAGTGTTCAGCTTTCCTCCAGAATCCATAAATGAGCATATATTCCATGTCGTTGTCTGTGAATGTCTTATGGTAGTCCTGAAACAAAGAAAGTTTTGTCCAATGAAACCCAGCAGTTTTTGCAGCTAGAAACTGATGGTGACTTATCTCTGATGGTGACTTATCTCTGTATTCCACTAACTGCTTTTTATTTAACATATATGTTTCCCCATTTTTCCTTTTTTTTAATCCCCAGTGTATTTGGAGAATTAGTCCATACTAGCTAGCCTAGAGAGAGCTCCCTTATCCCTTATACTCACATAGTTCTGCCCTTATGTGTTTATAAGAAGTTATTTAATCAGTCCCCCTCTTAGAGGACATTTGAGTTATTTTTAGTCTTGCTGATTGGTAATAAATGAGATAAATTCACCAAGTAAAGAAAAATTCTAATGAGCAAGCAGAATTTTTATTTAATTAATTTTTTTAAGTGAAAGGCATATTTAGGGAGATACATGCTCCATAGATGGGGCTTCCCTGGTGGCTCAGTGGTGAGAATCTGCCTGCAGCGTGGGAGACGTGGGCTCAGTCCCTGGCTCAGGAAGATCCTCTGGAGGAGGAAATGACGGCCCACTCCAGTATTCTTGCCTAGAGAGTCCCATGGGCAGAGAAGCCTCGTGGGCTGCAGCTCCTGGGGCTGCCAAGTCGGCCACAACTGAGCACATAGGCACGCGCACTTCACAGTGTCAGCTGACCAAGGTGAGCGCGTGCTAGCAAAACTCATCACTATAAATATATTATCAGCTTCCCAAATAGACTAAATGTTCTGTGAGTTCTTTATTTGAAGCAGTTTTAATGGACGTGTTTATGTAAATTGGCGGTAAATAATGATAATTATGTAACAAAAATGTCATAGATTGTGTCCTGAATTTCAGACTGAGCTGAACTTGCTAATCGCTCTGATAAGACTCAGTTAGTGTCTCAGTCTATTTTTAAATTTTATTGAGATATAATTGACATGCAGTAAGTTACATATATTTCAAGTGTATGATTTTATAAGTTTTGATATGGGTGTATGTGTGAAACCATCACCACAGTCAAGATAGTTAACATTCCTATTATTCTCAGAAGATTCTATTTGCCCGTGACCTCTGATCTACTTTGTGTCACTATAGATTAACTTGAATGCTTTATACGATAGGACCTTCTTTTGTCTAGCTCCTATAACTCAGCATAACTATTATGAACTTCATCCATCTTGAGGCATATGCTAATAGTTCATCCGTTTCTGTTGCTGAATAGTATTCATTTGTATTGATATACACAGTTTGTTTATCCACTCACCTGTTGATAGAGTTTGAGGGGTTTTTTTTGTTGTTGTTACAGATAAAGCTGCTTTGAAGGTATGTCTACAGGTTTTTGTATGAACATATGCTTTCCTTTCTCTTGGGTAAATACCTAGTGGCAGAATGGTTGGACCATATGGTAGGTGTATGTTTCACTTTTTAAGAAACTGCCAACTGTTTCCAAACTGGATCAACCGTTATCCATTCCCACCAACAGGACCTGAGAATTCCAGTTTTTTCCACATCCTACCAATGTTTGGTATGATTAGTGTTTTCTGATCTTAAGCATTCTAATAGATGAGTATCTAAATGTAGCTTTGATTTGCATTTCTGAGATAACTCATGATGTTGAGCATCTTTTCATTGCTCCTAGGGAGTCTTTATATCCTTTGGGAAATGTCTTTTCAAATGTTTTTGGTAATATTTTGTCTTACTAGATAGTTTCTTACTCTTGAGTCTTGAGAGCTCTTTACATGTTCTGAACACAAATCCTCAATCTGCGGCTTTATTTTCACTCTTACGAGTGTTTTTGGAGAGCAGAGGTTTAAGAATTTGATGATATCCAGTTTATCAATTTATTCTTTTATGGATTTTGGTTTTGGTGATATGTCAAAAAAAAAAAATCTCTATCTCAGCGTCGCATAGATCTCCTCCTGTCTTCTAAAAGTGTTGTTGTTGTTGTTGTTCATTCACCGAGTCCTGTCTGACTCTGTGTGGACTGTAGCACGCCAGGCTCCTCTGTCCTTCACTATCTCCCGGAGCGTGCTCAAACTCATGTCCATTACATTTTTTTTTTTTTCCAGATTTGTCCATATCTTACACATTTTGTTCCTACTATAAATGTTGTTTAATTTCAAAATAGGATAATTTTTCCCCACTCCTAGGGTAATTCTTCCTGAGTACATTGCCCAAGGCTCTGGGAGTGGTAAGTTTCTCGAGCCTGGCTGGTAGGAACAGTACACAGTTCCCTGTGTGAGGACTGAGTACTGTCTCCTCTGATGCATTGGCGATGATACGCAGTGCTGTGCTAAGTCACTTCCCGTGTCCAACTCTGAACCATGGACTATAGCCCGCCAGGCCCCACTGTCCATGGGGTTCTCCAAGCAAGAATACTGGAGTGGGTTGCCATTTCCTTGTCACCTCCAAATTGTGTATTTTGTTGGGATGCATGAGTGTGTATGAAAAATCTTTCATATTACAACGATTCGTGGCTCTCCCAAGGGCCAAAGAACATAAATTAGGTACACAGTCATTAAAATTTCCTCAAGGCAGTTAGGAAAGAATAGTCTAAAAAGTCTCTTGGGTTCAGGAGATAAAGAAAAAAGATTGAAAAGCACTGCTTCAGTCATTGTGGATGGTTCTTTTCACAAGTCTCCACTCGTTAAGAGTCCCTTGCACATGTGCTGCTCAGTTCTTAGCACAAAGGACATTCTTCAGGTCTTTAGGATTCTCTTTTTGTATCATCTCTCCACTCTGATACTCTGCCCTGAGAACTCTTATCCTGGTTTTCTCCCCAGACTGCCAGCTCTGTCTCTTCAGCTCAGGGAAATATGCCTATTAAAAATATACTTAGCTCTGTAAAAGCCATTGAGAAGCATTTTACTGATTGAAACAGCTGACATTCCAGCGAGTGTTTTCACACTTGCACCTTACATATTTTGCGGAATGGCAATTTTCTATGATAGTCCAGCAGTCTTTTCGAAAAAGAATTTCTCTACATTAGTTTTCGAAATAATTGTGTCATACCTGATAATTAAAATTGCCCATTTATGGATGGCATCACCTTTGCCTCCTCTTACTCTTATTGATACAGAATTTTGGTGTTTTTTTCTTTATTATTATTATTTTTTTAATGAAAAGTAAGCCTTAGCCTAGGAATATCTGATTGCTGCTAAATGCGTACACCAGAGAGCAAATTCAATGTTTAGGATGCTCTGTGGACTTGTCGTTTTAATATTACTACTGATAGAGCAATATCTAGATTACAACATGAATTAAAACTAGATTCAAAACTTCTTAAATAGAATTTGCTCCAGGGCAAGAATCAAGGCTTCCATTGTGTAAGATAAGATAGCACTGGAAAGGGATTTTGGAGGTACAGTAGTTATGTCTTTCGGCTAAGACCCCTGGAGTTTTATGTGGTCACTTGCATTTAGCAGAGATAGCGTAAGAGCCTCATGTTCTTAATGTCCAGTTCCATTTTCTGTCCGTGTTGTCCCCACTGGCTTTTCACCCCTGTTTCTGCCCAATGACTTACGATTAGAACAAATCTCTTAGCTTTTCTCTTGTAGCTGTAAGTATGTAAGCGCTTAGTAAATATTTGGTAGTCTAACTTGATATAATTTGGTATGCTGGTTCACTCCCTTAACAACAGTGTGCTGTTAACTATGCTGGGTCCTGGGGAGACCGTCAGACATGCCTTTCCCCATGTCGCTGATGCTCTGTCCTGACTCTGAGGGTCAGCTGTGCCCACATTGCTCCCAGCTCCCTCTCTCTAGCCTTCCATTTCTGTTCATCCTCCAAGTCGCAGCTCGTGGCAGGCAGGGTTCTTCCAGTGGTCCACAAAGTCCTCATTTCCTGGTGTACGTAGCCTATGGAATCCCCTGTACTGTAAGTATGATAGGATGGCACTCGTGTGAGTTTATGGCCTCTGGCACAGCTGACTTTGCAAAGGTGAGGTTAGCTGGCTGGGCCTGACCTAATGACGTGAACTGTTTAAATCTGGGTCTAGAGTCAGAAACAAAGGGAGTAAGGAATGTGATATGAGACAGATTCTCTGTTGTTTGTTTTGAAGATGGAGGGGCCACAGGTCAACCATTGTCTATGGGAGCAGAAGGAAGGAACGTTCTGGTTGATAGGAAGGAAGGAAGATTGGAACTTCAGTCTCACAACCACAGGAACCAGATTTTGCCTGAATGAGCCTTGGAAGTGAATTCTTAGTCAGGCCTCCTTTTGTGAGCACAGCCCATTGACACCTTGGTTCCAACTTCACCAACTACCTTCAGCAAAGAACCCAGCCAACACCATACCTGGACTTCTCCCCTACAGAACTCTAACCAGTAGATGATTATTGCTTTAAGCTGCTGTACTTACGGTCATTTCTTATGCCGCAATACAAAATTAATATGAGGTTTAAGTGTCTCCCTTTATGGAGCACCTTTCCTGGTTCCCCAGGTGGTATTATGTCACCCTGATTAGATGGCTGTATTACTTTGAACTGCTTTGTGGCATCTGACTTCCGTTGTGTCGTGTTCAGTAATTCTCTGGAGATAGCTTGTTTGAATTCTCTGTATTTAGACCCAGTATAGTCATCCCTCATTGGTAGAGTATTGGTTGTAGGAACTCCCCACTGTTACCCTATCTCATCTGCCAGGTAGCCAAAATCTGTGGATGATCAACAAGATCCTTGTATGAAATAGTAGTATATGCCATTTGTATAACCCATATACATCCTCCCATTTTCCCATATACTTTAAATCATCTCTAGATGACTCACAATATCTAATAATACAGAGTAAATACTATGTAAATAGTTGTAAATACAGTGTAAATGCTATATATATAGCTGCTGGCCTGGGAACTTTCTGGAATTTTTTTTCTCAAGTATTTATGATCCAGGTATTCAAAGGACTGACTATAAGTTTAGTTCTGTTCAGTTGCTCAGTCGTGTCTGACTCTTTGTGACCCCATGGACTGCAGCACACCAGGCTTCCCTGTCCATCACCAACTCCTGGAGCTTGCTCAGACTCATGCCCATCCAGTCAGTGATGCCAAGCATCTCATCCTCAGTCGTCCCCTTCTCCTCCTGCCTTCAATCTTTCCCAGCATCAGGGTCTTTTCACATGAGTCGGTTCTTTGCATCAGGTGGCCAAAGTATTGGAGCTTCAGCTTCAGCATCAGTCCTTCCAATGAATATTAAAGACTGATTTCCTTTAGGATGGACTGGTTTGAAATCCTTGTAGTCCAAGGAACTCTCAAGAGTCTTCTCCAACACCACAGTTCTGAAGCCTCAGTTCTTCGACGCTCAGCTTTCTTTATGGTCCAACTCTCATGTTGATACATGACTACTGGAAAAACCATAGCTTTGACTAGATGGACCTTTGTCGTCAGTGTTATCTCTGCTTTTTAATATGCTTTCTAGATTGGTCTTAGCCAAGGAGTAAGCGTCTTTTACATGGCTGCAGTCACCATCTGCAGTGATTTTGGAGCCCAAGAAAATAAAATCTGTCACTGTTTGCATTTTTTCACCTTCTATTTACCATGAAGTGATGGGACAGGATGGATGCCATGATCTTCGTTTTTTGAGTGTTAAGTTTTAAGCCAACTTTTTCACTCTCTTTCACTCTCATCAAGAGACTCTTTAGTTCCTCTTTGCTTTCTGCCATAAGGGTGGTGTCATCTGCATATCTGAGGTTATTGGTATTTCTCCTGGCAATTTTGATTCCAACTTGTGCTTCATCCAAGCCCAGCGTTTTGCATGATGTATTCTGTGTATAAGTTAAATAATCAAGGTGACAATATACAGCCTTGATATATTCCTTTCCCAATTTGGAAGTAGTCCGTTGTTCCATATCTGGTTCTAACTGTTGCTTCTTTACCTGCATACAGATTTCTCAGGAGGCAAATAAGGTGATCTGGTATTCCCATCTCTTATTAAACAATTTTCCACAGTTTGTTGTGATCCATACAGTCAAAGGCTTTGGCGTAGTGAATAAAGCAAATTTTTTTTGGAACTCTCTTGCTTTTTCTGTCATCTGATGGCTGTTGGCAATTTGATCTCTGTTTCCTCTGCCTTTTCTAAATCCAGCTTAAACATCTGGAAGTTCTTGGGTCACGTACTGTTGAAGCCTTGGCTCAGAGAATTTTGAGCATTACTTTGCTAGTGTGTGAGAGGCGTGCAGTTGTGTGGTAGTTTGAACATTTTTTGGCATTTCCTTTCTTTGAGATTGGAATGAAAACTGACCTCTTCCAGTCCTGTGTAGCCATTTGTATAGTATTAGAAATGAATGAATAATAAGACATAATCTTTGACTTCAGCAGGTTTATAATCTTGAGTTTGGCTGTGTTTGTAGGTGTTTTTTTCCTTTGTGTCGGGCATATATTGGTTTTGGTTTTAGTGGACGGGAGCAATCTTCTGTCCGTTGTTGTTTAATCTCTTAAGTCGTGTTAGACTCTGTGACTCCATGAACTCTAGGCCACTAGGCTTCTCTATCCATGGGATTTCCTGGGCAAGAATGCTGGAGTGGGTTGCCATTTCCTTCTCCAGGGATCGAGCCCTCATCTCCTGCGTTGGCAGGCAGATTCTTTACCACTGAGCCACCAGGGAAGCCCCCTACTACTGTCAGTTGCCCAAGTCCTACTAAGGTAGACTGGCTTCCTTTCTTGTACTCCCATCAGTATTTGCTTAGACAGTTCAAATAACTATAACATAGGAAGTGTGAATTAAAAAAAAAGAGGAGGGGACCAAAACCAAAAAGTACGTGCACTTGAAATGCAGACAAGCAAAGGCTCTTATAAAGAATAATCTTACTGTATGCCCCGTTCTGCTCAGGTCTGTGAGGAATACTGACTTTAAAGGGGCGGCGGGAGTGGGCTTGCTCTGCCTTACTCTCTGCCGCAGGCTTCCTGAATGCTGAGGGATGGACGTTGGTTCTTAAGGAAGGCATTTAATTAAGTTTTTAGCATTGCATTTCCCTGACAACCCTCAAAAACCAAACTTTGCTGTTTAATGACAAGTCTAACTCATAATCAGTAAATAAAAGTAAAGTTTGCAGGATTACTGAGCAAAGCTCAAAAGCAGCACAGGAAACAATAGAAAGGTCACAGGTGAAGAGGGGATTCAGGGATGTTACTCTGTATTAAGAACTGCCTGATAAAACCAAGAACTGTGTAATAAAGCCATTTTTTGATAATATGGGCTTCAGTTTTCATTCAGGTCATGCTGCCAGAACAGCACACAAAAACACTCCGGCCCCAAAACATTGGTAATTCTGTATAGACGGAGGGCCCGCACTAGCCAGGGTCAGGCTGGGGAAGGCGGCTTCTGACGTCCCGTCCCAAATCATGCATTCACAAATAAAACGCTTTAGATGGTGATTTTAGAGTATCTACTGTGAGAGTGAATGACTTGAGTCAATTAAACAAATACACATTTTCATTAAATTACAATGATAAAACCTTGAGATATCTTTTCATATCTTAGTATAATTACTTTTTGATGAAAACATGTAAATTACATAAATATTTTATTAATGTATCATTTTTTTCCCTCGGTAGTTTTTCTAGAGACTCAGTGATTTGAATATTTCTTACCCAAGTGATAATGAAACATGTTCCTTTGTACAAGCTCAAAAAGTAATTATCTATTCCTTTTAAAATATATTTGTCTTGTATATAACAAAACAGTTACAAAATGCTATATGTCAAGCTTTTATCATTAGTTTGGAAGATAGATATGTACAGTGAGGATTTGGGGATTTTGTTTACATAGAAACTGTATTACATTAATTATTTTATTTGAATTTTTTCAGATTGCCTTGTGCAAATTTCTGGTAATAAAATTTCTATTTTTATTCTTAATTCCCTTGTAGATCCAAATGATAGTTGGGGGAAAGGCATGGGTGTAAGGGTGAGTAGCTTTCTTTTCCAATACTCAGGTGACTTTCATTTTCATTTCAAACATTAGTTCAGGAGAGCAAAACTTGACAAACCAACAAAAGAAGCTACTTTTCTGAAGCTGAAATATCATTTCAGAGTCTGTGTCTTCTGCTAATTTTTTGATGTACGTTTCCTCTTAGTTCAAATGTGTTTTAATTGATATTTTGAAAGAATGTTGAAGTACTCATATCTGAATTTTTCTCCTTTTAATCTCTTTAAAATTATGAAATATAGCTCACTTAAAACGTGTAAACAAGTAGAGAATATAATGAATTATTTAAATGTAACCTCTACCCAGATCGAGAAACAGAACGTGCTGGCGCCTCACAAGGGCCCTTGATGCCCCTTGGTGACTGGAACTGCCTCCTCCCACACCACAGTGTGACCAGTGGCTTGACTTTATTATAGTCTCTTTCTTAGTGTTCTTTTATAATTTTGCCACCTAATTATTCTTTCCTAAGCAATATAATTTAATTTTGCATGTTTAATTAAATGAGTCATACCACATGTATTCTTCTGGATCTGGGTCTTTTGCAGAAACTATCTCATTTTAAAACGTTGCCTGTGTTATATGTTGCTAAAGATTGTTCATAATATCCCACTGAATGGTGCTTGCACCGCAGTTTATCTGTATTCTTCTGCTGGTAGATAGGCGCGTTGTTTCCAGTTTTTGCCTTTTGTAGACAGTGCAGCTGTTCATAAGCTTGTCTTCTGTTGCCCATAACCATGCATTTCTATAAGGCATAGGTGTAGGCATAGAACTCCTGTATTTAAGGCTATGCATATATTCAACTCAGTAGAGAATGTCATATTCTTAAACAGTCTACACTCCCATTAGCACTGTATGAGAATTCTTGTTGGTCCACATAGTTGAACCATTGTTCTTGGTTTTTGTCATACTTCTTTATTTAGCCATTCTGTGGTATGTGGTAGTATCTTATTACTTATAAAGTTGGAGAGGTTTGTTAGTTTGTTTTATAATAGTGTCAAGTACCTTTTTATATGTTCATTGGACATTTGTATAGTCTCTTGGGGCTTCCCAGGTGGCTCAATGGTAAAGAACCCACCTGCCTATGCAGGGGATGCGGTTTCAATCCCTGTCTCAGGAAGATGCCCTGGAGAAGGAAATGGCAAGCCACTGCAGTATTCTTGCCTGGGAAATCCCATGGACAGAGGACACGGCTGAGTGCACTCACACAGATGGAGTGCCTGTAAAGCACTCGCCTGTTCTTTCTCCTCCTCTCTCTCCTTACTGGTTTCTGGCAGCCCTTTATATGTTCTGGATATGAACCCTTCGTGAACCGTGTGTTTTACAGATACCATCTCCCATTCCAGTTTGCGTTTTCATTCTTTATTGTGTCATTGAACATGAGGTCTTAATGTAGTCAAGTTTTTCAGCATTTTCCGTTATTGTTAATGATTTTGAGTTTTTGTTACCTCAAGAAGCCTTTTTTTAACCTAAGTCACAAAGGTAATGTATTTGTTTCTGATAGCTTTCTCATTATACGCTTTAAATTTAGCTTTATGACACACTTGTAGTTAAATTAGGCATATAACATAAGTTAGTGGATTTTCTTCTTTTTCTTTTCCAAATGGATACTACATTGTCCCAACACAATTTTAATTACCCCCATTTTGTTGGACTCTTTTCTTATTTTTGAATTTTGAAAGTATTTTATATATTGCAAATGCAAGTTCTCTGTCAGATATGTGATTTACAGATGTTTTCTGCCAGTGTATGTCTTGTCTTTATCCTCTTAACTGATACCTTCCTGTAAACAAAAGTTTTTCATTTTGATCAAGTTTAATGTATCAGTGTTATGGACTGTGCTTTTGGTTTCATATCCAAGAACTCTTTGCCTAACCTACATGTTTTCTCATGTCTTTTTTTCTAGACGTTTTAAAATGTTGGATGTGGCAGTTAGGTCTATGATGTTTTTGAGTTAATATCTGTGTTAGGTATTAAGTGTAGATTAATGTTAATGTTTTTGGCATGCAGATATCCAGAACCATTTGTTGAAAAGATTATATATCCATTCAATTGATTTTGTACTTTTGCCAAAAATCAGTTGTTTATATTTGTGTGAGTTGATTTCTGAACTCTTTATTCTGCTTATGGCTCTCCCTTTTGATTGATACCATACTGCTTGATTATTGCAGCTTTGTGAGACTCCAAGCTATGTTCTGTTCTATCAAAATTGCTTTGACTATTTTAAAGTCTTTGCCTTTCCTCATAAATTTGAGGTGGTTATATCTACTACAAGTCCTGCTGGGATTTTGACTGGGCTTGCATTGGATCTGTAGATGAACAGATCAGATGATTATGTCAGCAGTAGCGAGTCTTCCCATCTGTGAACGTGGTTTCTCTCTCTGTTTAGATTGTCTTTCGTTCTTTCGTGTTCTGTGGTTTTCGGCACACAAACCTTGCAAAATTTTTGTCAGATTGGTATCTAAGCATTTCTGTTTTCTTTGTCTTTCCTTCTTTCATATTGTAAATGTACAGTTTTTTAAAAATATTTTTTATTTGTAGTTGGTAATTGCTAGTATTTAGAAATACAGTTGCTTTTTGTATGTTAACGTTGCATTCAGCAATTTTTCTAAACTCATTCTAGGATTTTTTTTTAATAGATTCCTTGGGATTTTCTCTATAGATAATGCTCCATCTGTGAATAGAGACAGTTTTATTTCTTCTTTCCTAATCTAAATGCCTTTTATTTCTTTTTCTTGACTTTCTTTGACAACTAGAACTTCCACTATGAGAATGAATAGAAGTGACGAATGTAGACAAACTTGACTTGTTCCTGATCTTAGGATATTAGCTGTAATTTTCATAAATACTCTTTATCAAGTTATAGAAGTTCCTTTTTATTATTCCTAGTGTGCTGAGGGTTTTTTTAAATCACGAAAAAATACTTTTTAAAAAATGCGACAATCATGATTTTTTTGTCTTATTTAGTCTAAATATGTTGAATAATGTTGGTTCTGTTTGAATGAGACTTGTGATCCCAAAATAAACCCCACTTGTTTGTGACGTAGTATTCCTCTAACGTGCTGCAGGATTCAGTCTGCTATATATATATATTTATTTGAGGGTACTTGTGTCTATGTTGATAAAGTGGCATTAATCTGTGGTTTTCTTGTAATATCTTTGCCTGTTTTGAGTATCAGGATAATAACATACTGGCTTCATAAATTGGAAAGCCTTCCCTCCTCTTCTGCTTACTAGATGATGTTCAAATTTGTATCACTTCTTCCTTAAATGTTTAGTAGGATTTGCCATTGAAACCATCTGGGTTTCAAGTTTTCTCTCTTAGAATGTGTTTTTACCTATGAATTTAACCTTTTAAAATAAATGTAGGAGTATTGGGGTTACTGTTTTTTTTGTTTTCCTTTGAGTAATTTATATGTCTCTTAGGAAGTGCTTGTTTCATCCAGATTGTGGAATTGAAAAAAAAGCTTACTTATATTATTGGCTGGCCTAGGTGTCTGCTGCTGTGCGGGCTTTTCTCTCCTTGGGGAGCGGCCCCTTGCAGCCCTTGGGCTTCTCATTGCTGTGGCTTCTCTCACTGGGGAGCACGGGCTCTGGGCGCGCGGCTTCAGCGTTTTGGCTCTCAGGCTCTAGGGGTCAGCAGTTGTGGCGCCCGAGTTTCCTTGCTCCGTGACCTGTGGACCGTCCCCACTCAGGGAATGAGCCCTTGTCTCCTGCATTGGCAGGTGAATTCTTTACCACTGAGCCATCAAGGATGCTCCCAAACTGTGTGATTTTTGTGTATAAAATTTTTCATAGTATTCCTTTAATCTTTTTGACGTCTTAAGGTATTGATAATCCCCTCTTTGACTCCTGATGCAAGCTTGTGTCTTCTTTTGTAATTTTTGTTAGAGGATTATCAGTTTTATGATTTTTTTCAAAGAAGTAGCTTTAGGATTCATTAATTTTCGCTCTTTTTCTGTTTGCACCTTCATTAATTTCTATTCTTTATCAATACTTTTCTTCAGCTTGCTTTGTGGTTCTTCTGTTCTTTTTCTAGTTTAACTGTTAACAGGTTATTACAAAATCTTGAATATAGTATTCTGTGCTATATAGCAGGTCCTTGTTCAGTTCAGTTCAGTTCCGTTCAGTTGCTCAGTCGTGTCCGACTCTTTGTGATCCCATGAATCACAGCATGCCAGGCCTCCCTGTCCATCACCAACTCCCGGAGTTCACTCAGACTCGCGTCCATCGAGTCAGTGATGCCATCCAGCCATCTCATCCTGGGTCGTCCCCTTCTCCTCCTGACCCCAATCCCTCCCAGCATCAGAGTCTTTTCCAATGAGTCAACTCTTCGCATGAGGTGGCCAAAGCACTGGAGTTTCAGCTTCAGCATCATTCCTTCCAAAGAAATCCCAGGGCTGATCTCCTTCAGAATGGACTGGTTGGATCTCCTTGCAGTCCAAGGGACTCTCAAGAGTCTTCTCCAACACCACAGTTCAAATGCATCAATTCTTCAGTGCTCAGCTTTCTTCACAGTCCAACTCTCATATCCATACATGACTACAGGAAAAACCATAGCCTTGACTAGACAGACCTTTGATGGCAAAGTAATGTCTCTGCTTTTGAATATGCTATGTAGGTTGGTCATAACTTTTCTTCTAAGGAGTAAGGGTCTTCTAATTTCATGGCTGCAATCACCATCTGCACTGATTTTGGAGCCCGCAAAAATAAAATCTGACACTGTTTCCATTGTTTCCCCATCTATTTCCCATGAAGTAATGGGACCAGATGCCACAATCTTCGTTTTCTGAATGTTGAGCTTTAAGCCAACTTTTTCTCTCTCCACTTTCACTTTCATCAAGAGGCTTTTTAGTTCCTCTTCACTTTCTGCCATAAGGGTGGTATCATCTGCATATCTGAGGTTATTGATATTTCTCCCGGCAATCTTGATTCCAGCTTGTGCTTCTTCCAGCCCAGCATTTCTCATGATGTGCTCTGCATATAAGTTAAATAAGCAGGGTGACAATATATAGCCTTGATGTACTCCTTTTCCTATTTGGAACCAGTCTGTTGTTCCATGTCCAGTTCTAACTGTTGCTTCCTGACCTGCATATAGGTTTCTCAAGAGGCAGGCCAGGTGGTCTGGTATTCCCATCTCTTTCAGAATTTTCCGCAGTTTATTGTGATCCACACAGTCAAAGGCTTTGGCATAGTCAATCAAGCAGAAATAGATGTTTTTCTGGAACTCTGTTGCTTTTCCGACAGTCCAGCGGATGTTGGCAATTTGATCTCTGGTTCCTCTGCCTTTTCTAAAACCAGCTTGAACATCTGGAAGTTCACAGTTCATGTATTGCTGAAGCCTGGTTTGGAGAATTTTGAGCATTACTTTACTAGCTTGTGAGATGAGTGCAATTGTGCGGTAGTTTGAGCATTCTTTGGCATTGCCTTTCTTTGGGATTGGAACGAAAACTGAGCTTTTCCAGTCCTGTGGCTACTGCTGAGTTTTCCAAATTTGTTGGCATATTGAGTGCAGCATTTTCACAGCATTGTCTTTCAGAAACCCAAGTAAGATGGTAGGTGTTGCAAGAGGGCATCAGAGGGCCCTGAAATGATAATCACAGAAAACTAGTCAGTCTAATCATACTAGGTCCTTGTTAGTTACCTATTTTATGTATAGTAACGGGTATCTGTTCATCCCAAACTCCTAATTTGACCCTCCCTCCCTTTACCCTTTTGGTAACCATAAGGTTGGAGAACTTCTATTGTGCTGCTGCTGCTAAGTCGCTTCAGTCGTGTCCGACTCTGTACGACCCCAGAGACGGCAGCCCACCAGGCTCCCCCATCCCTGGGATTCTCCAGGCAAGAACGCTGGAGTGGGTTGCCATTTCCTTCTCTGATGCATGAAAGTGAAGTCACTCAGTCGTGTCCAACTCCAAGTGACCCCATGGACTGACTGCAGCCTACCAGGCTCCTGCATCCATGGGATTTTCCAGGCAAGAGTACTGGAGTGGGTTGCCGTTGCCTTCTCTTTTGTGCTAGGAACATTTAATGTGTAAATTGTCCTCTGAATACTGCTTTAATTTCCATATCTCAATTTTGATATATTTTCATTTTCATTCAGTTCAAAATACTTTCTAATGTCCTGTGAGATTTCCTCTTTACATGGGATATTTAGAATTAGTTTTCCCCTTTTATTCAATATGCTTTACTATTAAGAATATACTTTGATTTTCAAATACTTGGGGATTTTCCAAGTGTCTTTCTCTTACTGACTTCTGGTTTAGTTCTGTCATGGCCAGAGTACACCCTTTGTAGGATGTCATTTTATTTTATTGTGTTAAGTTATAGTTTTTGGCCCAGAATATGGTCTACATTGCTGAATGTGTTAAGTGCAGTTAAAAATCATGTACATTCTTTTGTTCTTAGGTGGAATGTTCTGTAGCATTCTGTAAACACTGGCTTAATTGATTAATAGCATTGTTTAGGTCATCTATATCTCTGCTAATTTTTCAGTTTACTTGTTCTTTTTGATGCTTGCTCTTTTTGATACTGGGAGAGACATGCTAAAGTTTTTTATAATTGTGGATTATCTGTCTTTCCCTTCCTGATAAAATCATTTTTCGCTTCCATGTACTTTGAAGCTGTTATTAGGTATAAATACATTAATGTTGTCGATGGTTTTTTGTTTTTGTTTTTTCATTAATTGACCCCATTGTGTTCATATCATTACATTTAACGTATTTATTGATATGGCTGGATTCTGTTAATTTTGTCCATCCCTTTTAATTTTTGCTCCTTTGTTCCCTCTTTCCTTCTTTTGGATTATTTGGATGTACTATTTTTGCATACCTAATGGCATTTTGACCATATCTTTATTATTTTCTTAATAGTTGTTTTAGGGATTGTAACATAAATATATATCTTTTCAATTTTACCACCTCAAATTTAAAAAAATCCAAAAGTCCTTACTCTTCACTTTGTGTTAGATTTGCCATGTAATATATGTAGTACACTGAATTCCTTCCCAGATAACGTTAAAATTTTTTGCTTTCAATAAATCCTGCTTCCTTCATATTTGAAGATCTGTTTCCCTCCGGTAGCATTTCCCTTCAGCCTGAAAAAAACTTCCTTTAGCATTTCTTATAGACCAAGTCAGCTGGGAATTAATTTCCTTTAGTTCTCTTTTATCTGGGAATGTTTTTATTTTGCCTTCATTTCTAAAGGATCCTTTCATGTCATACAGAATTCTTGTTTGACAGGGTTTTTTTTTTTTTCCCCAGTATTCTGGCCTCCCTGGTTTCTGATAAGAAATCCACAGTATTTGAGGATTTCTTTTATATGTAACTTCTCTTTGAAAGCAGCCTGAGGAAAACTATTTTTCTTTATCATTGGGTTTAAGTTTGGTAATGGTGTGTCTCAGCATGGTTTTCTTTCCATTTATTCTGTTTGTTGTTCACTAAATGTATTGAATGTATAAACTTATATCTTTACTAAAAATTGTGAAATTTCCAACTGTTATTTCTTCAGAATTTTTTCCTTGCTTAGTTTCTTTCTCCTCTCCTTCTAGGACTCCAGTGATACAAATGTTAATTTTTATATATTTTCCCAAATTGATATTGTATTAAAACAGATATTTATGCTAAAAATCTTACTGAATACTAGGATAATTTCATTGACAGCTCTTGTTATATAATTAGGGAAAGTCTTCCTTTTGGTTCAGCTGCTGAATGGAAAAAAAAAATTATATAAATCACTTAAAGAGTAACATAAAATCACTTAAAAAGTAAAATGCTGCCACATAGACTTGACTTTAATACATTTTCATAAACCCATTTAATAAAGTCGATCATTTTGTTTCCCACACCCAAAAGTGGTTTCTGTGTGTAGTATATTTACAGAGCCACATTGGTTCCTACCCACCACAAAAAGCCATGTTTGTACTTACTCACCATGTTAGAGTTCAAGCATAGGATTTTTGAGATAAGATCAAATCTTTCTAGTGTATCTAATGATTTTAACTGGTATATTTCAAATCAGGATGAAGACCACCCCCCCCCCACCATAGTAGCTGTGAAATCTGATTCTTACTTGAATTTTTTAGCCCTATTCTAAATTAATATTTAAGGTTATATATAATACGTGTAATTTGCTGGTGGAGCATTTAGATTGTCTGTTAATTGGGAATGCATGTTTGGTTTAATAGTTAAATATCATGACCTTAGGACATATGCATATATTTGTGACAAGATTTCTTTTTCTCAGGCTGCTGATAATATAAAATGTTATCTTGTCTGAAGATTAATATTTATAGTTGAGTGAGGGCATATTTGAGTTAGCCTTATTTAAAATATTGGTTTATAAATGGAGACTGTTCAAAATAAGCTTCACCAAGAAATATGATGAATTGTTGTGTGTATCTTCCTTATTTGAAAGTGATAATGAAAGTCGCTCAGTCATGTCCGACTCTTTCCCACACCATGGACTATACAGTCCGTGAACTTCTCCAGGCCAGGATGCTGGAGTGGGTAGCTGTTTCCTTCTCCAGAGGATCTTCCCAACTGAGGGGTTGAATCCAGGTCTCCCACATTGCAGTTGGATTTTTTACCAGCTGAGCCACCAGGAAAGCCCCTTTCTTATTTACTAACCATAAAAAACTGTTAATAATTTTAATAAATGTTTTAATAAGCATTAATTTAATAAATTTTAATGTTAACATAACTTTCAGCTACATGTATTTTCTAGTAAGCAATGTGATATTTTGTGTTTAAATTATCTAACGATTGAGTCTCATGTTTTATGTGATTCTTTTCTAAGAACTGAAAATGTCTCTTATTCCCGGACTGTGAGTTTCACTTCATAATTGTAATTACCACAGATAGAGGGCTATAAAAAAGAACATTAAGGTTGTCATACTATATGGAAATTTTTTCTAAAGTGGGACCATATTTCTACAGTTACAGGATAGTAATGAGTCCTTTGTTACTGCGTTAAAAAATTTGGTTTTGGCTCGCTGGGATTTTGTTGCCATTGGGGCTTTTCTCTACTTGGGTGAGCAGGGGCTGCTCTTGGTTGTGGTGCGTGGGCTTCTCATTGCAGTGGCTTCTCTGGATGCAGAGCACAGGCTCTGAGCCTTCACGCTTCAGTACTTGTGGCCCACAGGCTTAAGTTGCTCCACGTCGTGTGGAATCTTGCTGGACCAGGCGTCAAGCCCATGTACCCTGCATTGGCAGACAGATCCTTACCTACTGTACCATCAGGGAAGTCCACTGCTATGATTTTTAAAATACAGTATTTTCTAAAATCCAAATATGTGCAGATATTTACAGCTAAACACATGAATATAAAGAATGCTAGCTACCACATTGGTGCTGTTAACTTATTAAACTGTAAGAAGGTAAAGAGATTCAGAATGTAGTAGCAAGAGAATCTTGGCTTCTAAGTCAGACAAACCAGGTTCTAGCCTGTGTGCCCTTCCAAGGTTCAGCCTCTCTGAACCCTGTTTTTCTCATTTGTAAAATAAAGCAATTGAACTAGATGATCTCTGAGGCTATTTTTGTCTGCAGTGGTGACAGCTCTGTGAACTATTCTATTTGCTCTGTGAATTATAATATATCACTGAAGCCTGGGTTATTTCACAGTGATTTTAGGGGTGACAACGGGATGCTTGGTCACATTTTAGCTTATAATACAGCTAATGATTCTTTTTTCTTTCATTACATTTTTCTTTTCCGTGAGTTGTAACAAAATTGCTTTGACTTTCTTCTCTAATCAGTGTCTTGCTTCTTCTGATATTTTCCTCATACCACATTGTCTAGCAAACTCAAAGTAGCAGAAACTTTGGCTTCTTACTTAGTGTTCATTAATTTTGCCCCTCCTTCTAATGGGCAGAGGTCTGACTTGGTGTGGGTGACAGTGACGATAAGGGGCAGGCTGAGGCTTCAGGGTTACTTTGTTTCTAACAGAACTGACAGTGCCTGTGAAAGTAGATGGATTGGCTGGAAATGTGTTCGGTAATCTCTAGGCCAACCATGAAAATTAGTTTAAAGTGCAACTAGTAGGCTAAGAATGTAGAGAAAATGGATTTTTAGTAAATTCATGCTCAAGTAAAACTGCAAAAGGCAGGAAAAGAGTTGAAGATAAGAATAGAAATAAAGAATGAGGGAAACAAACAGGAAAGTGTAATGAATATAGTAAATATTAATCCAAGTGTATCAGTAGTCAGTGCTCTAAATGAGCCAATTGAAAGTTACTTCCAAACTCTGGTACTGGAGAAGACTCTTGAGAGTTCCTTGGATAGCAAGGAGATCAAACCATTCAATCCAAAAGGAAATCAGCACTGAATATTCATTGAAAGGACTGATGCTGTAGATGAAGCTCCAATACTTTGGCCACCTGACGTGAAGATCCAACTCATTCGAAAAGACCCTGATGCTGGGAAGGATTGAAGGCAGGAGGAGAAGGGGACTACAGAGGATGAGATGGTTGGATGCCCTCACCAGTTCATCAGACATGAGTCTGAGCAAGCTCTAGGAGATAGTGAAAGACAGGGAAGCCTGGCATGCTGCAGTCCGTGGGGTTGCAAAGAGTTTGACATGACTAAGGATTGAAGAACAGCAATATGTTGTATATAGGAAATCCAGTTTGAACAGAAAGGCACATACAAGTAAAAGTAAATGGATGAAGAAAAAGAATACCATGCTAACACTAATCAAAAGAAAGCAGAAGTATGAGAATGTAGGTTGGTACAGCCACTGTGGAAACATTATGCCAGTACCTCAAAAAATTAAAACAGTTACCCCATACGATACAGCAATCCTGCTTCTGGGCATATACCCAGACAGAACTACAGTTCATAAAGATACATGCACCCCTGTGTTCATAACTGTTCACAGTAGCCAAGACATGGACACAACCTTGTTGTTCATCAACAGATAATGAATAAAGAAAATGTGGCTCAAGTATGCAATTGAATACCACTCAGCCATAAAAAAAGAATGAAATAATGCCGTTTACAGCAACATGGTTGGATCTAGATATGATCATACTAAGTGAAGTAAGTCAGCCAAATACCATATGATACCACTTATATATGGAATCTAAAACCTGACATAAATGAACATATCCACAAAACACAAACAGACTCACAGGCATAGAGAAACAGGCTTGTGGTTGTCAAGGAGGAGAGTGGATGGAGGAGGGATGGACTGGAAGTTTGGGATTAACAGATGCAAACTATTATATATAGAATGGATAAACAACAAGGTCCTACTGTATAGCATAGGGAACTATACTCAAGTGTCCTGAGATAAACCGTAATGGAAAATAGCACTAAAAAGAGTGTGTGTATGTATAATATATATGCATTATAGCTCAGACAATAAAGAATCTGCCTGCAACGCAGGGAACCTGGGTTCTATTCCTAAATTGGGAAGATTCCCCTGGAAAGGGAAATGGCAACCCGCTCCAGTATTCTTGCCTGAAGAATCCCAAGGACAGAGGAGCCTGGCGGGCTATAGTCCATGGGGTCACAAAGAGTTGGACACAACTGAGTGACTAACACTTCACTTCATATATATACATATATATATATATATATATAAAACTGAAATTACTTTGATGTGCAGCAGAAATTAACAACATTATAAATCACTATATTTCAATTTCAGAGAAGGCAATGGCACCCCACTCCAGTGTTGTTGCCTGGAAAATCCCATGGACGGAGGAGCCTGGTAGGCTGCAGTCCATGGGGTCTCTAGGAGTCGGACACGACTGAGCGACTTCACTTTCACTTTTTACTTTCATGCATCAAAGAAGGAAATGGCAACCCACTCCAGTATTCTTGCCCGGAGAATCCCAGGGACAGGGGAGCCTGGTGGGCTGCCGTCTATGGGGTCGCACAGAGTCTGACAAGACTGAAGCGACTTAGCAGCATATTTCAATTTAAAAAAAAGGACGAAGAAGTAGCCGTATAAATTTCAGACACAGTATACTTCAAAGCAGGGAAAGTTATCAGGGATAAAGAAGGGCCTTATATAGGGATAAAAGGGTCCATTCTGGGAAGACATTACAATCCTTAATATGTATGCACCTACGAACAGAGTATCCAACTATGTGAGAGAAAAACGGATTGAACTACAGGGGAAAATAGATGAATCAGCTGTTCGAGGTGGAGACTGTAACACTCCTCTATCAGAAACAGATCAAGTAGTAAAAAACGAGTAAGGACATAATCAGCAGCGCTGTCAGACAGCTGGATATAGTTGACATCTGTAGACTGCTTCATACAGCAGCTGCAGAGTGTACATCCCTCTAAGCTCACATGAACTGTTCACCATGATAGAACCCATTCCAGGCCATAAAACACACTTTCTTTAACAAATTCAAAAGAATAGAAATTATGTAATGTCTGCTCTCAGAACAAAATGGAATTAAACTAGAAGTCACTAACAGGAAGTTAACTGGAAAATCCCAAATACATGCAGATTAAAGCAACAAACTTCTCAATAACAATGGGCCATGGAAGAAATCTCAAGTGAAATGTAAAAGATTTTGTATTAAAATCAAAATTTGAAGGATGCAATGATAGCATTGTTTTTTCTGGAAACTTAACACCATTGAATGTACATATTAGAAGAGAAGATTAGTAATCTAAGCTTTTAGGAAACTAGGAAAGGAAGAGCAAGTTAAATCCAAAAGAAGCAGAAGAAATAGAATTAGAGCAAAAGTCAACTAAATTGATTTTTCTCTATTGATTTTCTGTTTTCAGTGAAAAGAAAAGCTAGTTCTTTAAAAAGATTGACAAAATAGATAAGCCTCCACCAGCTAAGAAAAAAAGGAGAGGAGGCACAGATTACTAATATCAGAAATGAAAGAAGGGCTGTCACTGTGGGCCTGTGGACCTGAGAAGGATTATAAAGGAGTGGAGCAAACAACTCTGTGCTCGGAAATTGGACAACCTAGATGAAAGAGACCGTTCCTTTAAAAAACTCTTTTGCTGAGACTCTCTCAAGAAACAGACAGAACAAATAGGCTATATCTATTAAGAAATTGAGTCAACAATTAATAACCTTCTAAAACAGAACCAGGCCCAGACAGATTCACTGATGAATTCTACTAAACATTTAAGAAATTATACAAGTTCTCTACAGTCTCTCTCAAAGGCAAGAAGCAGAGGGAATATTTTCTAACTCATTCTTTGAGGCCAGCATTACCCTAACGTGAAAACGAGACAAAAACAGTGTAAGAAAAGAAAGATACAGACCATTCTCTTATGAACATAAGATGTGAAAGTTTCTCAACAAAGTGTTAACGAATCAAATACAAAGATATGGAAGAAGAATTCTACAGCGTGGTCAATTGGGATTTATGCCAGCTATGCAAGTCTGGTTCAACCTTTGAAAGTTAATTCATGTAAACTCTCATATCAACAGGCTAAAAAAGAAAATCACAAAATCATATCTGTAGTGCAGAAAAAGTGTTTGATAAAATCCAACACCTTCGTGATGAAGTCTGTCCTTAAGCTTAGGAATAATGGGGGAACTACCTCAACTTGATAAAGAATGTCGACAAAAAAATCTACAGCTAACGGTGAGAAACTCAAACCTTTCCCACTAAGATTGGGTGTAAGACAAGAGTGTTCCCTTTTACAACTTCTTTTCAACACCATCCTGAAAGTTCTAGCTAATGTGGAAATAACAAGGGAAAGGAAATAAATGGTATACAAATTGTGAAGGAAGATGTAAAACTTGGAAGCAACCAAGTGGGTTGAATGAAGCACAGACTGGAATCAAAATTGCTGGAGAAATATCAATAACCTCAGCTATGCAGATGACATTAACCTTTTGGCAGAAGGTGAAGGGAACTAAAGAGCCTCTTGATGAGAGTGAGAGGAGAGTGAGAAGGCTGGCTTAAAACTCAGCATTCAGAAATCAAGATCAAGGCATCCAGTTCCATCACTTCATGGCAAATAGACGGAGAAATAATGGAAACAGTGACAGACTTTATTTTCTTGGGCTCCGAAATCACTGCAGATGGGGACTGCAGCCATGAAATTAAAAGGCGCCTGCTCCTTAGAAAAAAGCAGTGACACACTTAGCGTGTTAGGAGCAGAGGCGCCTCTTTGCCGACAGAGGCCCGTCTTGTCACAGCTGTGGTTTCTCCAGTGGTCGTGTACAGACGTGAGAGCTGGACCATAAAGAAAGCTGAAGGCTGAAGAATTGATGCTTTTAAACTGTGCTATTGGAGAGGACTCTTCAGATTCCCTTGGACTGCAAGGAGATCAAACCAGTCAATCCTAAAGGAAATCAGTCCTGAACATTGATTGGAAGGACTGGTGCTAAAGCTGAAACTCCAGTACTTTGGCCACCTGATGTGAAGAGCCAACTCATCGTACAAGACGCTGATGCTGGGAAAGATTGAGGGCAGCAGGAGAAGGGGCGACAGAGGACAAGATGGTTAGATGGCATCACCAACCCAATGGACATGAGTTTGAGCAAACTCTAGGAGGTGGTAAAGGACAGGGAATCCTGGTATGCTGCAGTCCACGGAATCGCAGAGTCTGACGCGACTGAGTGACTGAACGACAATGACAACAAAGATGTCCTTCAGGAGGTAAATGGATAAATAATAGATTACTATTCAGCACTGAAAACAAGTGAGCTATCAAGCCATGAAAGGACATGAAGAAACCTTAAATGCATATTATACTTAGTGGAAGAAACCAGTCTTAAAGGCTACGTACTGTATGATTCCAACTGTATGATTTTCTGGAAAAGTTAAAACTGTGGAGACAGTATAAACATGAGGGGTTGCTAGGGGGTGGGAATGAATAGGCAGGGCACATGGGATTTCTAGGGCAGTGAAAATGCTCTGATACCGTCATGATAGATACAGAAGTTCCATTAAACACCTGTCCAAACCCATAGAATTTACAGCATCAGGAGTGAACCCTAAGGTTCTGACCTTGAGTGATTGTCCCATATTGATGTGTTTAAAACCTAAAGCTGCTTTTGAAATTTCATTAAGTACATTACAGTAGACACACAGGGAGTGGATGACCCCTGCTACTGGATGGTTGCTGGGTGTGGTCTGGGGTGAGCCAGCTCGAGATGAGCCTTCACGCTGTGGGCGGAGCATGTAGCTGCGGCTGGCAGCAAGTGGACAGGTAGGATTTCTGAGAGGCCTCACTGATGTCGTTGAGCTGCTGAGTCAGCCAGTGTTGTCCTGCCCTTCTGAGAGGAGATCTTTTTATTTTAAAACCATTTTTAACTGATGTTTTTCTGTACTTGAAAAATAAGAGGATATAATTAAAGAACTATAAACATTTTCTGTCCTAAAAGATGATGCTACTTTCAAAATCTCATTAATAACATATTAAACCAAGAGAATAACTTTCACCCTCTTCTTTGCCTTCTTTTCCCCCTTCCCCAACTTACCTAGAATATTTTTATAACTGTGACCTTTTACAAAGATGATTGAAGGTCAGGTAAAATCTCCTTGTCTCTGTTATCCAGAATGATTGTTACTGTCAAAAGCTAAACATTTCAAGTTCCTTTCGGTTTTGAATTATGCTACTCATTGACTTTAATTTTTATCTGTCTTAAGAGATTTGCCTGTGAGTTTGATAAATTCAAGCCAGCAGATATTTGGTAAGCATCACTGCTCTGAAGTTTTTGAAGTTTGGCTTGCATTTGTTGTACTGAGATTAGGGTTTGTAAAGCATCTGTTGCTGTGTTTAAGGTACATTTTTTGAGATGAATTGTTTTTGGTTTTCTGTTTTAGTTTAACCAGCACAACTAGGTCATTATATTATTTTTAATTTAGCTGACTTACTATATATTCATTGGTGAACTGTTGGGTATATATTTTCTTAAGTGTTTTCAGAACTGTGGGAGTACAGACATTCATGCCTAAGTACGATCCCTGGTACTTAAATGCACTTGATCCTTGAACATCATAGGAATAAAGGGCACCCACCTCTACCCATAGATCAGATTGCCAACATCCACTGGATTGTCGAAAAATGTGCAACAGAGTTCCAGAAAAACATCTGTTTCTGCTTTATTGACTATGCCAAAGCCTTTGACTGTGTGGATCACAATAAACTGTGGAAAATTCTGAAAGAGATGGGAATACCAGACCACCTAACCTGCCTCTTGAGAAACCTATATGCAGGTCAGGAAGCAACAGTTAAAACTGGACATGAAACAACAGACTGGTTCCAAACAGGAAAAGGAGTAAGGCAAGGCTGTAATTGTCACCCTGCTTATTTAACTTATATGCAGAGTACATCATGAGAAATGCTGGGCTGGAAGAAGCACAAGCTGGAATCAAGACTGCCGGGAAAAATACCAGTAACCTCAGATATGCAGATGACACCACCCATATGGCAGAAAGTGAAGAAGAGCTAAAAAGCCTGTTGATGAAAGTGAAAGAGGAGAGAGAAAAAGTTGACTTAAAGCTCAACATTCAGAAAATGAAGATCATGGCATCTGGTCCCATCACTTCATGGGAAATAGATGGGGAAACAATGGAAACAGTGTCAGATTTTATTTTGGGGGGCTCCAAAGTCACCACAGATGGTGATTGCAGCCATGAAATTAAAAGACACTTACTCCTTGGAAGGAAAGTTATGACCAACCTAGATAGCATATTCAAAAGCAGAGACATTACTTTGCCATCAAAGGTCTGTCTAGTCAAGGCTATGGTTTTTCCAGTGGTCATGTATGGATGTGAGAGTTGGACTGTGGAGAAAGCTGAGCACCGAAGAATTGATGCATTTGAACTGTGGTGTTGGAGAAGACTCTTGAGAGTCCCTTGGACTGCAAGGAGATCCAACCAGTCCATTCTGAAGGAGATCAGTCCTGGGTGTTCTTTGGAAGGAATGATGCTAAAGCTGAAACTCCAGTACTTTGGCCACCTCATGCAAAGAGGTGACTCATTGGAAAAGACTGTGATGCTGGGAGGGATTGGGGGCAGGAGGAGAAGGGGACGACAGAGGATGAGACAGCTGGATGGCATCACCGACTCGATGGACATGAGTTTGAGTGAACTCCGGGAGTTGGTGATGGACAGGGAGGCCTGGCATGCTGTGATTCATGGGTTCGCAAAAGAGTTGGACACGACTGAGAGACTGAACTGAACCAAACCTCTACCCTGCACCCAGCAGGTGCAGCTGAAAATTCATGTATGATTTTTGACTCACCTAAAACTTAATACTAATAGCTTACTAGATGCCTTACCAGTAACATAAACAGTTGATTAACTCAGATAAGGTATGTTATTTGTATTATATGGGCTTCCCAGGTGGCTCAGAGGTAAAGAATCCACCTATTAATGCAAGAGACTCAAGAGATGTGGGTTTGATCCCTGGGTCAGGAAGATACCCTGGAGAAGGAAATGGCAGCCCATTCTACTATTCTTGCCTGGAAAATCCCATGGACAGAGGAGCGGGGTGGGCTACTGAGAGTAGGGGTTGCGAAGAGTCAGACATGACTGACCATGCATGCACTATATTCTTAAACTAGAGAAAAGGAATATTAAGAAAATTATAGGAAGAGAAAATACACTTACAGTACTTGACTGCATTTATCAGTACTGTAACTTTGCATCATCTGTTTATAAGATGAATCATCTCTCACCACCCCCATCAATATTGTCTTGTAATAAAACAAATCACTATATGTTATATGTATTGCTAACACTAGACATCAAAAAAGAAAATATGAGAAAGAAATTCATGTTTATTTACAAGTACAACAATTCATGCAGTGATATTAAAGCAGCAACAATATGATTGCTCTGTGGTAGCCTGGTGTAATCAGAAGCCTGTTGCTCGGAAGCCTGCTGCTGCTGCTTCTAAGTCACTTCAGTCATGTCCAACTCTGTGCGACCCCATAGACAGCAGCCCACCAGGCTCCCCCGTCCCTGGGATTCTCCAGGCAAGAACACTGGAGTGGGTTGCCATTTCCTTCTCCAATGCGTGAAAGTGAAAAGTCAAAGTGAAGTCGCTCAGTCGTGTCCGACTCTCAGCGACCCCATGGACTGCAGCCTACCAGGCTCCTCCATCCATGAGATTTTCCAGGCAAGAGTACTGGAGTGGGTTGCCAAGCCTAGCCTGTACAAAAACCACTTACTTGTGTTATTGATAGGCTGGTAACACAGTTTCTCCAATTACAAGATTGGGGAGAAGGAGAAGGAGGGAATACCATATAGTAATATAATTCTTTGAAAGCAAAGTTATAAAACATTAAGAAAACTAACATAAATATATTAAATATCACTCACTTTATGCCTAAGTAGGGATAGACTAGTATCTACATGTATCTTATGCCTTCACGATACCTAACTTTTTCTTAGTTTTTCCAGTATATGTAGACTACATAGTTCACTTGTAAGTTTTCCAAATTGTCATAGATCTCCAGAATTTTTCCTAATATATTTATTGAAAAAAACTGGCTTCTATATGTGTATATGCAATCCTGGATTTCTGGCTGGCGCACTTTTCTAAAGAAATGGCAGGAGAAATAGCCTGCCCAATTATTCCTTAGCCATTCCTTTTCCTTCCTGTGTGAATATAGAAAGAGAATATTAGAGGGACATCGTTTATAGGCTAATGATAGTTCTGCTCTGTGCGTAGAAGGCGTAAGCGAGATTTCACTGTCCCCAAGTGTGGGGAAGGTCAGCCTCCAGCCCAAAGACTTAAGCAGTGTACTTGTCACAGTTTTGCTTTTTTCACAGTTCCCATGAGAAGCCACAGCTTGCCAAACTTTGATAAATACTTTTAATTGGCCTGTTGTTAACAGTGTTTTGGTGAAGAGCCTGGGTTTAAAAGTAGGCATATTCTTCAGAATAATGCAGGCTAAACCATACAATCATTTTGCAAAGTAAAGCAGATACGTGAAATGCCTTATGCAGTGCCTGCCACAAAATAAAGATCCGTGGTTACACTCCTGTTCTGAGAAGCTTGTCATCCCACATGGTTACTGCACTCTGTTGGTATACAGGTAACAACCTACCAAAGTGGAGTCTATCAGAACACTGTTCTCAGGTTTAAAATTAAAGCCTTCTCTTGGGGCTGCTGAATTTTTAAAAGTAAACCCCAGGATCTCTATTGGTTTTGTTTCCTAATGTGAGGGAAAGTGTTGTTGGTAAAGGCAAAGAAAAGAAGCTGATGCTGAAAAAGTCAGAAAAAGACAAGAGTCTTGAATGTTTCATGTTCCCTTGTGGCCTTGCCACGCGCCTTCCTTACCAAACTGTAGTTGTTTGGTGCTCAGCTCCATGAGGTTCTCCGGCATCCTTCTGATAGATTCATTTTACCTAAACAGATTCTATTTATTTCTTTCCCTTGCACCCAGTAATGCCATCTAAGGTATGTGTCCAATAAACAGTAGCTCTTAGGAGTAGTGAGAGAAACACAGACCATCTACTAGTCGAAAATGCTTTTTACTTAAAGTTACATTGTTCTCTAAATGCAGATGATTTTTCATGTTGTAATCTGAAACATAAGGGTTCCACAGAGGTTCTCAAAGTATTCCTTGGAAAAGAATCATAACAAGCATCATAGGAGTTCTAACTCTTTTTATGGTTGTTTGTGCCCAGAGGTCTGGGCAATTGACTGCCAGAGGCTCTTCTAGCATGGACTGTGTTCTAGGACTCAAAAATCGACCTACGTGTCTCTCACCAGCTGCATTACATTACGTATCATTGATTGATAGTGAATTTCCTTCATTAATGTTTTAATTTGTTTAAACCTCTCTAGTGCCCGTGGGGTATGTAACTTTGAGCCAGGTGCTGCGTGGGTATAAAATTAGATAGTTCGCTTCCTCCAGATTCTTACTACCTAATTATGAAACCATGACATAAACCAGAGTTGAGCAATAACAAGACTACCACCTGCATAGTACAAATGATGATGTCGTAATAGAAGCACGGGGTAGAATGATCCCAGTGAAGTGACCTGGTCCTGAAGACTGTGACGGAGATGAAACTTGAACTGGGCCATAAAGAGTAGGAAGGATTTGGGCAGGGAAAATGCATTCTTGGTAAAGGAGACAAAGGTGAAAGATGAAAATGTGCCACTGTTCTTTCTATTAGTAGAGATATTAACTAGTTTCAGTAGATAGCATATTAAAAAGCAGAGACATTACTTTGCTGACAAAGGTCCATATAGTCAAAGCAGTGGTTTTTCCAGTAGTCACATATGGATGTGAAAGTTGGACCATGAATAGGGCTGAGTGCTAAAGAATTGATGCTTTTGAACTGTGGTGCTGGAGAAAACTCTTGAGAGTAGCTTGGACTGCAAAGACATCAAACCAGTCCATCCTGAAGGAAATCAACCCTGAATATTCATTGGAAGGATTGATGCTAAAGTTGAAACTCCAATACTTTGGCCACCTGATGCAAAGAGCCAACTCATTGGACAAGACCCTGACTCTGGGAAAGATTGAAGGTGGGAGGAGAAGGGGACGACAAATGAGATGGTTGGATGGCATCACTGACGCAGTGGACGTGAGTTTGAGCCAACTCCAGGAGATGGTGGAGGATGAAAACCTGGCATGCTGTAGTCCATGGAGTCGGAGAGTTGGAGATGGCTGAGCAACTGACCCACAACTGGTTTCAGCGATGGGTTAGTGCTTTCAAACATCAGGTTAAGGAGGGAGAGTGGAGACGATTGGTGCCACTAAAGGAGATTGAGCTTATGATTTAGTGAATGTGAAACTGCCTTCCAGCTTTGATCTGCTGCCACGTAAAAACTAAAAACGCAGTCTGAAGATTTTTCCAGGTGGTTCTTAAGCGTACAGAGTGTTACTTCCATACTGAAGAAAACTAGGGTTCTTTTATTTGAAGCATCTTAGACACCCCCCAGCACCCTATAGAACTATATTCCCAAGGCAGAGGTTAACCGCAGGGCTTCTGAGCGCAGGGTCTTGAGGACAACCAGCCATCATGACTTACTTTATGAAGAGGTGAAGACAAAGTAGATTTGACTCGTTCCTGGGTGATTCCAGCTGAGTTATGTGGACCAGAAGCCGAGCCTTGAAAGATGATACCCAGATTTTCAACAAGAAGGTTTCAGTCTGATAGTAGTAGAAATAAAAGAAAAGTAAAAATGGTAAGTGGCAGCCAAGAAAGTAACCATTAGAGGAAAGTGAATGGAAAACAGAGAAGACGACTACTTAGAGAATTATGATAAGAGGTTGATAAGAAAAAGTGAAGTCAGGCCACAGGTTTTGAGGGAGAGTGATTAGTTTTAAACAAACAGTGGTTCAATATTCAGTGGAGCCTTATAGAGTCTGTATAGTAAATGGAGATTCTCAGGGGGCGCTAGTGGTAAAGAACCTGCCTATCAATGCAGGAGATGTAAGAGATGCAGGTTCGATCCCTGGGTTGGGAAGATCCCCTGAGAAAGGCATGGCAAACCTGCTCCAGTATTCTTGCCTGGGAAATGCTATGGACAGAGGAGCCTGGCAGGCTAGGGTCCATTGGGTCAAATAAGTTAACAGCATGCACCCTGGAGCCCAACTGCCTATGCTTCTGTCCTGATTCTGCCAATTCCAGATGAGTAAATTCCTTAAACTTTTTTCTGTGACTTGATTTCCTATTCTGTATTCATTTTCTTAACATGTGGAGATAAAGTGTTTAGAGCGGTCCTAGCGTATAAAGTAAGCTGTGTGATGCTAGTGTTACTGTTGTTCCTGGTTTCAGCTAGTGTACAGGCAAGCTTCAGCACCTGGGGCAGGGCAGGATGACGGATTTGAGTCATTGCTGTGGAGGATGTAGCTGAATCCGTATCAATAGGTGAATTCTTAGACTCTCTATTTCTCCTTATACAGATGTTCTGTCTCTCAGTTTATCATTTCTATCTTTCACTTACCTATTTTTGTATAGTTTGTGGGGTCACCAAGAGTTGGATACAACTGAGTACTCACATAAACATTTCCTCCTATTCCAGCCAGGTCCCCAAATCTGCTTTAAGTTAAAACATCCACAGAAAATGTTGAGAACGTAGAGGTGCAGTTTGAGTTCCCAGGTTTGACATAAGGCACTTCCTAGTGAATCTCACCCTTTTCCTGGCCTGTGCTTAGATAGGACTTCCCTGGTGGCTCAGATGGTGAAGCGTCTGTCTACAATGCGGGAGGACCTGGGTTTGATCCCTGGGTCGGGAAGATTCCCTGGAGAAGGAAGTGGCAACCCACTCCAGTACTCTTGCCTAGAAAATCCCATGGACAGAGGAGCCTGGTGCAGGCTGCTGCCAATGGGGTCGCAAAGAGTCAGACACGACTGAGCAACTTCACTTTCACTTTCTTTCGCTTTGTGCTTAGATGCACCATGGATTCCCTTCTTTCTCACAAGTTGTTAACCTTGCTTGCCTATGTTTTGGTGAGTATTTCAGAGTTCACCATAAAAGAGCATAAAAACTAAAAGTATAATTCAGGATGTTTCTGAACACTTTTTAAAAACCTTATTTTGGAGAAATTATTTATGGACACTCCAGAATTTTAAAAAATGGTACAGAGAGAGTTTTGCGTTTCCATCTATCAGATTCCTCCTGTGATGACCTGTTACTTATAGTGCATTATCAGAAGCAGGGAGCTTAGTTTTTTTGGCTGCACTACAGCGTGTGGGATCTCAGTGCCCCAACCAAGGATCGAACCCGTGCCCCAACCAAGGATCAAACCCGTGCCCCAACCAAGGATTGAACCCATGCCCCCTCCATTGGAAGCATGGAGTCTTAACCATGGACCGCCAGGGAAACCCCCACAGCAGGAAGTTGATACAGCACAATACAACTCACTTAGCACACTTTTCTTGGGTTTCACCAGTCTTTGCATGCACTCATTTGGGGGAGGAGGAGTGGAGTAGTAGTAATGTCTTCGTACATAATTCTAGGACATTTTGCCACACACGTAGATTTGTATAACCACCCACAGGTTCAAGACGGAAAACTGTTGTACCACCTCAAAGGAACGTCCTCATTGCCAATCACTGGTGTGTACTGCACCAGCACAGCATTTGCCTATGGGGCTTTCCTGGTGGCTGAGACGCTAAAGACTCTGCCTGCAGTGTGGGAGACCTGGGTTCGATCCCTGGGTTAGGAAGATCCCCTGGAGAAGGGAATGGCAACTCACTCCAGTACTCTTGCCTGGGAAATCCCCTGGATGGAGGAGCCCGGTGGGCTGCAGCCCATGGGGCTGCACAGAGCCACCCGGCAGAGCGCTGGCACTGACACTGGCGGCAGGCACTGGCTCCATCAGCACGTGTCCTTTCTTCATGTTTGGGATAATCACTTAGAAGAGCTATAGCTGTTTTTTGTTTCGGTTTTAATGGGGGAGGGTAAATAATTTTTGTAGTCCTGATCATATGCACAAAATATCTTTTCAGGGCACCACATGAGAACTACAAGAAAAATGTGTTTACTTCCGTGGATATAATCAAAAAGCTTTACGATCAAATGAGTTAAATTTTTAATTTGTGCCTGTTTTGTGTATTTAATAATTCTAGTTAAGTTTGTTTGAAATACAACATGGAGGTAATAGTTTCTTTAAAAAGTGATTAAGAAACACTTTTTTTTAATGGGCACCTGGACTTGTAAAAATGCCTGGTATGGCAAATTATTGAAATGATTTTCAGCTGATTGAAATGTTATTTTTAATTTTTTATTTTTACTTTTTGAAAGATGTACATGGTAGTAACTCCAGGTAGTACCAAAGGCCACAGGTGGGGAGGAGTAACTCTCTCACCCTTCAGACTCTGGTGTGTCAGTGTTCTTCACCTAGAGGCCGTCACTGTATCTTAAATATACAGGATATCCTTGAGTATCCTTGAGGGATGTTTTATGCATATTTAAGAGTAGGAGAGTCTAGGAGTGTATAGAACCTTTAACACAATTGTTGCTAGGCTGCATTTTTCATTTAACACTTCGCTTTAGAGATGTTCTATTGATAAGGAGCATTGGGGTCTGCTTGTTATTTTAAATTGAAAGCATAGTGTAATATTATGGTTTATAATAGGAAATATATATATTTAGTCTTAGTCTCTAGTTCTAGCACAGAAAGAACTTAGGCATTTCCTAGGAGGAAAACCGTGGTGCCTTATGTTAATGAGATGGCTTTTGGAAAGGCTCTAAATGTGGGGTCCTTGCCTATGTAGCCAGCCACGTGGCAAGAACTTGATTGGAACTTTTAGTCTCACCCTCTGATCTCTGAGGAGAGAAGGGCTGGAAATTGAGTTCAGTTGCCTGCAGTCCGTAGGAACTCATAAAAACCCACAAGGTGAGGTGTTCAGGGAGTTCCCAGGCTGGTGAACCAGAAACGCTTAAACGTGCCGCTGGGCCAGGCTCCATACTCTGAGGACGGAAGCTCCTTTGTTTAGGATCTTGTCCCGTGTTTCTCTTCATCTGACTGCTTTAATTCATGTCCTCCAGTATCTTGTGTAATAAACTGGTAATCTAGTTAGTAAACTGCTTTTCTAAGCCCTGTCAGCTGCTCTAGCAATTAGTCACACCCAAGGACGTCAGGGGAACCTGGATTTGAAGCCAGTGAGAGGTCTGATAACAACCTGAGCTTGCTGTTGACCTCTGCCCCTCTTGTAGGACCGAGTCCTTAACCTGTGGCATCTGATGCTGTCCCCTGGCGGGTAGTGTCAGAACTGTGTTAAGTTGGAGGACAGCTAGCCGGTGTTGGAGCGTTGTGTGGATGTGTGGGGAAAACCCACACTCTGGAATTGGACATAGTCAGCTCCAAGTCTCTCATCTAAAAATGTTCATAACTGGTAGTTGATAAGCCAATCAAAGTCTGACAGAAGGAAGCATTTTAAATGATCTCTAATCATTTTACTGTAATAATATGTAATATTCCAGCCGGTTTTTTAGAGATTGGGGTAGGGCTTTTGGTTGACAACCTGGAGCCCACTAACAGGAGTTCAGTGTTACTTTCCTTCATAGACCCTTGCCCAGGGTGTTAGCTCTGATTCCCCTTTGGGGTTTCTTAAAGTGATGGAAGAATTTAGATACCCAAGACAAGCTCTGCATGTGTTAACTGCCTTAGTGTATCAGTTGTCTTGGCTGCACCCAGTTCAACAGTACTTTTTTCGGTAGCTTGCCTGTATTGAGTCTTTATATAGTATTTAACCTAGTGATCATACAGACAATTTGCTTTTTCTTCACTCCTGTTTCATCAGTTTAAATAGTATTTAAATAAATCACATGTATGATTGCAGGCACAGTTGGCGCAAGCGGTTGCGTTAGCACACCTCTTTTCCCCTTGGTGCACACACACCCAGCGATAGGGGTGTACGCGCAGGGGCCTTGGTTGCAGCGGTCTAATACTCAAAACACATGCTGTGCCGAAGTCACCCTTACTCAGGAAACAGAATGTTGATTAATGTGAGTCAGTTAACCAGAAGGTTGGTTAAGAACTGCTTGGGTTTCATAATTTTTAATAACCGTTTGCTTGTTGATGGGCATTTACATTGTTTTCAGCATTTTGCTTCCAACTATGGTCAATAAATATACGTAGTTTTTCTCACACATAGCAGTATCTTTATCTAAAAAAAGAAAAAAACCTTGAAGTGAAATTCAGTGTGTGTAAGAGGATATTCATTTTTTTCATTCTAATAAATTTTGTTAAAAGGAATGTAAGTGTTTTATTGTATCATTTTCAGTATTTAATTGCAGCTAAATATGATAGGTAAAATTTTTTCTTTCAAAATTAATCAATTTGTTCCTTAGTTTTTCCACTCTACAGATCAAAGGGAAAAAACGTTCATAGTCATAAAATACATTAATAGGATTCAAGGCATTGAGTCATAGAATTACAGATGTGAGAGTGTGTGTGTGTGTGTGTGTGTGTGTGTGTTCTGTGAGTGCTGTGTATGTGGTTTATACTGTGGAGGAGATGTTTTCCTCAGTTTGAGTGGGTTTAAAGAAAGAAAGTGAAGTCGCTCAGTCATGTCCGACTCTTTGCGGCCCCATGGACTATAGCCTACCAGGCTTCTCCGTCCGTGGGATTTTCCAGGCAAGAGTACTGAAGTAGGTTGCCTTTTCCTTCTCCAAGGGATCTTTCTGACCCATGAATACTATAGAGTAGAGAAGGAAATGGCAGATCACTCCAGTGTTCTTGCCTGGAGAATCCCCATGGACAGAGGAGCCTGGCAGATTACAGTCCATGGGGTCGCAGGAGTTGGACACGACTTAGCGACTAAACCACTGACCACCAAGTACCATAGGGACGTCTGATGTGTTGGTGATTAATACTGGAAAGCCTTCTGCCAAGGATCCTTTTATTAAAGTGATTAAGTTTAGGACTCAGCTTTGAATAAAGCCTTATATTTTAGCGGTTCTGTGTTAGCTTTTTCAGACTGTCAGGAGCCACATTAGGCATTACTAACAAAATGGAGGCACGGCCTCAACCCTCTCTCCTCATCCTGCAGGCACGGTCCCAGGATGAAGGAGTTAAGTCTTGTGATTCTGACTTGTTCTTTCCTTTCTTCAGTTGAGTTGGCTGGAAAGAATGTTAAGGTGCTCATTGTTCTTGAGAGAAGCATGAGAAAGCACAAAGCCTTCTGCAGTTGTGCCCAGAAAATAACCTCTAAAGAAACCATTGACATTTGTTCAAGGATCTTTACAAAGAATGTTCCAGGATGGGCACATAGGCTGCAGCTTGAGGCCATGGGAAAGATTGTTATCTGAGACCTGTTTGTGAGGGGAATGCTTATGGCAAAGGACGTTTGCTGAGCTTAGGGTTTAGGAATAATTAAAAATAGCTAGAAGCCTTTTTAGGAGATAGTGAGCTTAGGATACTAGGGGCAAGCAGGATTTAAAAAGATAAAAAATAAACTGAGGGATGTGGTATGCAGCCCAGACATAAGCATGAGTTACAGTGTAACTCTGGTTGAAGGACAACAATGATTTATGGAGACAAAATCTGGGTGAGGGGGAGCTGAAAATGTAAAACGTCTGATCTAATGCTTTTGTCAAAGTATATAAGAAGACCTGACGCTTGAAATAAACATGCAGTCCCGCACCTTGGGTCAGAGGCTGCATCATTCTCCGCCAACTCCGCTCATCTCTTCAGGCTGATCGCCTGGCTGCTGGGGCTGGGCTCCGGCAAGTGACGATTTGTCCAGTAATTTCTGTGCAAACCATTTGTTTAATGGGGCATGTATTGGAATAAAAAATATGATCTTGTGGAAATTAACTAGGCTTTAGAGAGACAAGAACTCTTAGCTTATTAAAAAAACAGTAACAACCACTGTATCAACCTCTTTTTTTCTTTCTCACCTGTTACTATTTTAAGGACACAAATATATTAACATTATATGAAGAAGTTTTTATGGAGCCAGTTATAATTATGTATTATACACATTTTCTAATAATTTTATATAAATACATCTAAACCTTTTTAGAATTGCCTGTGAATATTTTTAACCCGTTTTGATTATCAGTTTTTTTCCCTAATTTATTCTCATTGGCCTAACAATCTTTCCTTAGTATAATTGGAGTATCGCCAAACTGGAAAATTATTGTGATATGAAACTTTTCATTTTCTTAGTCTTGAAAGTAACAATATTATCATAATACAGGAGACCCCCCCCCCAAAAAATACCCGTTTTGTAATTTTTATTTACTTACTTACTCACTCACTCGTGTGGCCGCACTGGGTCTTTGTTGCTGCCGCGTGGGTTTTCTCTAGTTGCAGTGCCTGGTGGCTGCACTCTTAACTGCGGTGCTGGGGCTTCTGCATTGCTGTGACTTCTCTTATGGTGGGGCACGGGCTCAGGAGTTGTGGCACACAGGCTTAGGTGCCCCTTGGCATGTGAAATCTTCCCGGACCAGGGATCAAACCCATGTCCCCGGCACTGGCAGGCAGACTGCCAACCGCTGGACTGCCAGGGATGTCTATGATACCTATTTAAGAATTTTATTTCTCTTAATAGTCTCTTAATAGTCAGTGGTTCAACTGAGTGTTATTGGGGCAGCTTTGCTCTACAAGATCATCCAGTATGTTTTGCTTAAGTCTTATAGGATATTAGCCTACCTCTGCGTGGTCAAAGCTGGCACAGTTTCACACGTGCTGTCCAGTGTGAGGGAGGCGGGAAATGTTAGTCTTGGGTCTGGAGTAGTTTCTTTTAGGCTGAAGGTGTCAAAGTTGTGCCATTCCTTCCTCCCACACATGATCTGTCCACACTAAGTAGCAACGCTTCAAGGCATGCTAGGAGTCTGTTCTCTTGCTGGGTGGGTCAATAACAAGGTAAAACTTTATTCCTCTGGACAAAGAGGGAAACGGGTAAGGAAAAAAACTAATAATCTGGCTCAAAAACCAGTATCTGAAAATTTGGTTGTAAATTTCAAAATAAATATTTGTAAATGAATAGCTTTCTCAGATGCAGTGACTTCAGCAGCACTGTTGAAACATTAGACGAGGTATACTTTGAACTGAATCTCTAAATGTGACATTACTCTAAGGTCCTGCTTCTCAAACTGGAGGATCTTCCTGTTTGAGGCAAGAAGTATACACAACCATGCATTTAGATGTAGCTTCCATTTCTAGAGGAAGGTTGGAAGACTATGTATAAGATAGGAATATATTTTAGAGCCAAAACCAAAATTGGCAGGAACTTTAAGAAAAACCTTAAGATTATTTTAAGAGATAATTTCAGATCCCCAGAGATATTTCTACTTTTGCCACTGTAGTTCTATGGGAACATTTTGATAGGGGCTTCCCTGGTGGGGAACATTTTGATTAAGCAACCTTTTTGGTTTGTTAGGGTTTGTTTTATAAACTGTGAAATTGTGGAAATATATTTGGGGGAGGTGGGCAAGTAGTATGAAGTAAGGGAATTTTCCTATATATATTAGCAATATAGTCGTCTTTATTCAAAGAAAGTCTAAGAAGCTATTGCTTTGTCATCTTAGATTTGTCTTTTATTCTTTGCTGTATTTTATACTATTCTTTTAAAGCCAAAATGTATTTTTTAAGCTTTTCTTCTCCTAGCAAAGAAATACTCTGTTAATGGGACTTGCATACTAGAGTTGTGGAAGTAGTAAGCTATAGTTTATAGTGGGTTTTCTTCATTTAAAGTATATTAAAATTAACTTTATATTAAAATTTATGTTCCACCTTTCCTTCTTATCACAGGACAATGAAAAGAGAACTCCACTGCATGCTGCTGCCTATCTTGGAGATGCAGAAATCATTGAATTGCTTATTTTATCTGGTATGGTCAGCTCTGTGTAAGAGCACATCATGTATCTTCTTGTCATTAATATTTATTAAACCTCACTATTTCTTCATATTTGTTAGACAACCTGAAACTTATTTGTTTATTCTAGAAGTAATGGTCTCATAACATGTCCCAGGTAGTCTTCTGGTACTGAGAGTACATTGGAAAACAAGTCGCCTCCTTTGTGGAGCATATAACTCTGAAGAAAAACAGGCTACTGATACAAGTAAACTTTACAGTATGTAAAATGAGATAAATGCTTTGGAAAAATGAAAAAATAGATCAGAATGCAGTCAGCCCTCTGTATTCACGGGTTCTGTATTCATGGATTGAATCAACCACAGGTGAAAAATAGATTGAAAATATGCCAGAGTGTTCCAGGGGGAAAATTTGAATTTACCATTCAGTGGCAGCTATTTACATAGCATTGTATTCTATTTACTGCTATTTATATAGTGTATTAGGTATTATAAATAATCTAGAGAGAATTTAAAATATTCAGAAGCATATGTGTAGGTTATATGCAGATACTATGATATTTTATATAAGAACTTTGAGCATCTGTGAATTTTGATATCCACAGGGAGTCTTCCAACCAGTTTCCCTGCGAATGATGAGGGACAGCTATGATGGAGTGGGATAGGCATTATATAGCGTTGGGTGTTATACAGAGTAGTCATACAAGGCCTCATTGACCACGGACTTACTAGAAAATGATTACAGTTCTTCAAGGAGGAGGTGACGGGAGCTTGGAGCTAGTCTAGCATTGGAGGGATAAGAAATTATATGATAGTAGGTATATTTTGAAAATGATGGCAGCAAGATTTATGTCTTTAAATAGCATATATCTAATTCTTTTTGAGGGCCTATAAAATTTATTTTAGGAGATTGTACTTTATTTTTAACTTCTAAACTGTTCAAAACCTTATATATGAAGAAATGGTATAACAGTCTCCTATAGAATAGCTCCTGTGGTGGTCAGACTTCTTGCAAACCTAAAACAGGTGATCAAAGAGAGCTTAGAAATATTTTTGTAGTACCAAGATTATTTTACAGTAATCTGATATTTATTGAGAAAGGATGCTTATGTTCAAATTCAGCTTGTGTTGTCAGATTGCACAGAGATAGGCATAAGGCAGTTGGAGAGATAGTATCATTCCTTTGATATTTGGGAGAAGGAGCACTGAAGAGACATTGAGTGAAAATCCTACTGAATAGTAGCCTGAACAGAATTTTTGCCATAATAAATTGATAAATTTTTTTACTGTGGTTTTTATAACAAGTTGCATGAGTGTATAAAGTTATGTTAGGTTGGTGCCAACATAATTGTACTTTCAGACCATGAATTTTAAATCATTATAACTAGGCTCAAACACATCTTTATTAATCAAAATATGAACCATTATAATCAGCACATTTTTGCCAATAAGAAATAAGTTTGTGTATTCGTATAGCATAAAAATCTGTGCTTTGGGATTTGACAAGCTCTTGGAAAGCATTTTCTGCCTCCAGCTGGTCGTGGAAGCATTTTCCCTGCAAAAAGTTGTTGAGATGCTTCAGGAAATGGTAGTTAGTTGGCAGGAGGTGTCAGGTGAATATGGCAGATGTGGCAGGACTTTTTAGCCCAGTTCAACTTGTGAAGTGTTGGTTGTGCAACAGGCGGTCAGGCGTTGTTGTGGAAAAGAATTGGGCCCTTTCCATTGACCGGTATCTACTGCAGGCGTTTCAGTTTTCAGTGCATCTCATTGACTTGCTGAGCATACTTTGCAGGTGTAATGGTTTTGTCAGGATTCAGAAAGCTGTAGTGGATAGGCAACAGACAGCCAAACAGTGACCATGACCTTTTTTGGTGCAAATTTGGCTTTGGGAAGTGCTTTGGAGCTTCTTGGTCCAACTATGAACACTGGTTTTCATTGTTTAGAATCCACTTTTTGTCGTACGTCATAATCTGATCAAGAGATGGCTCGTTGTTGTTGCATAGAGTAAGAGAAGACAACACTTCAAAATGACGATTTTTTAAATTTTTGGTCAGCTCATGAGGCACCCGTTTATCGAGCTTTTTCACCTTTCCAGTTTGCTTCACATGTCAAATAACCATAGACCTGTCAACACTGAGTTCTTTGGTAATGCCTTGGGTAGTTGTAAAAGGATCAGAGCTGTAGTAATCAAAACTGCATAGTATTGACGTAAAAGCAGACACATTGATCAGTGAAACAAAAAGAGAGCCCAAAAATGAACTCGTGCATATCATGGTCAATTAATTTATGACAAAGGAAGCAAGGATATATAATGAGAAAAGGACCGTCTCTTCAGTAAATGGTTTTGGGAAAACTGGACAACTGTCTTACACTATACACAAAAGTCAGCTTAAATGGGTTAAAGACTTGAGCATAAGACTCATACTCGTAAAAATCACACTCATAGAAGAATACGTAGACGGTGAGGCTGATCCTTGGCATCCGTCTTGGTGATGACATTTTAGATTTGACACCAAAAACAGGAAACAAAAGCAGATGTTACAAGTGAGACGACATCAAACTGCAAAGCTTCTGCATAGCAAAGGAAGCCAACAGGATGAACAGGCATCCTACAGAATAGGTGAAAGTAATTTGCCAATCACAACTCACTCCAGTATTCCTGTCAGGAAAATCCCATGGACAGTCCATGGGGTCACAAAGAGTTGGACACCACTGAGCAACTGCAGAGATGGGCTCAATAAAGCCCATTCATGCAAGGATGAGCTCAATAAAGGACAGAAGTGGTATGGACATAACAGAAGCAGAAGATATTAAGAAGAGGTGGCAAGAATACACAGAAGAGCTGTACAAAGAAGATCTTCACAACCCAGATAATCACGACAGTGTGATCACTCCCACTCAGCTAGAGCTGGACATCCTGGAATGTGAAGTCAGGTGGGCCTTTGGAAGCATCACTACAAACAAAGCTAGTGGAGGTGATGGAATTCCAGTTGAGCTATTTCAAATTCTAAAAGATGATCCTGTGAAAGTGCTGCGCTCAATATGTCAGCAAATTTGGAAAACTCAGCAGTGGCCACAGGACTGGAAGAGGTCAGTTTTCATTCTACTCCCAAAGGTTTTATGTTTTAATGGGGACATAATCGCAAGTTAATATATATAGTTTGTCATGTGATGATAATTGCTATGGATAAGGTAAAGGAATAGTATGTTGGGCGGGGATCGGTTGCTATTTGTGTTGGATTATGAGGAAAGAATTCAGGGACATACGAGGAGATAACTAAAGCAAATAAGGAAGAGAGCCTTGCGTATGGTGCAGTAACTTGGTGGAAATGAAGAGATTAACAAGAATGAACACCACAAAGTGTAGCATGCATGAAGGCAAGTGGAAAAAGCGGGAGGAAATAAAGCAGAGGTGGGAGCATTCCAATTAAGGACTTGCTTTGGCCCCTGAAGTGATGTAGAAAACCAGTGGAGGGACAGAGCCTGACCTGGGTTTTTAAAGGTTCGTTCTAGCTGTGGCTTCAGATTCTTGACTGTGTTTTAAGGCATATCTATTTTGCTTTTTGTTGTTTCTAGGCTTTCATCTTTAACTGCTTTTTTCCTTTTCTCGATCCTGGTCTCCCAGCTCTCATCTCCTTGCATTGTCTTATGTCTTTCTTGGAGCTCTTTGAGGTGTCTGCTCAGAATTTAATTTCTCTGCAGTTGTGTATAAACACATGCGTGCCAGCCACTTCAGTGCTGTCTGGCTCTCTGCAGCCCTATGGGCTGTAGCCCGCCAGGCTCCTCTGTCCATGGGATTCTCCAGACACTAATACCGGAGTGGGTTGCCATGCTCTCCTACAGGGGATCTTCCCAACCCAGGGATTGAACGCGTGTCTCTAGTGTCTCCTGCATTGGGAGGCAGGTTCTTTACCACTGGCACCACCTGGGAAGCACCTGTGTATAATAGGTAGTTCACAAATTCTTCCTGTCCTTTCCTGGGATTACTTTCAAATATATTTACCTATTAACTATCTTGCTCAGTTTTCTCTGCCTTTGTATATTTTCGCTGTAGTCCCGTGCTGAATCCTTTAAGATTGTTGGTTGGGGGGGTGTGGCCTGACCAGGGATTGAACCTGAGCCCTCAACAGTGAAAGCACAGAGCCCTAACCACTGGGCCTCTGTTATATATCACTGAGGAGTATGTTTTCCCAGAACATCTATCAGTAAAGAATAAAGAGGGGCAAAAAGTGAGCATCACTTGTGTTTATTTCTTTACCTAGCTCTCAAACTGAATGTGTTTTCTGTCAGTCCTGGTAGCTTCGCTTTGCTTATTCTTGAGGTACTACAGATAGTTGGGTGACTGGCAGCAACGTGGATCATAGATTCTTACTTAGGTTGTGATCGATGGTGATTGATTCTTACCCTCCATTTCCAGCAGCTCTATCAAAAATAATGAAGGTGCTTGCTTGGTCTCTCACGCAGCATCCTTAGCTGCTTGTTCTGTGGTGTGAAGGGAGATTCTCCTGTGGATGACCTCTCGATCATCTGAAAGGTGTTAGATAGGGGTTCTGGGACGCAGACAGAGGAGAGAGTGGGCCAGAAGGACATGCACATCAGTATGGCTTAGATGGCTTCGTAGCTTTCCCAAGAATTGAAGAAGCTTCACCTGACACCCTTCATTTGGTACACATTTCACTGTATTTGGTAGAAATTCTTCATACTTTTGTCTGTGATTGTAACTGTTTGCTTCTTCTATTGAAGGTGGTGTTTCCTCCTCTTTTATATTTTGGCCAGTTAGGTTTGTTTTGCTTTTTCTGAGTAAAACTACTTATTCCTTTTAACTTGTAGTCCAGAATAAATTCACTAGAAATCAAATATTTATACATGATGCATCTTCAAGATTTGTGAATGAGGGGTATAACTTTTGACATGTTACATGTAATCAAACAAGTGTATTCATCTGTAGAATCTATATTAACACTAGAGGTTAGTTGAATTAATTTTATGATGATTATTGAATGGGATGAAGTAATAGGAAGCAGTGAGTGTACTCTCAAGTACTGTGTTAAGTTTAGCTTTTTCATGTATGATCGCATTATACCACTCTTATCTCTAAAGGTATTATTATCAATAAAGGAAACTAAAGCATTTAGCAACAGTTAGAACCAGACATGGAACAAAAGACTGGTTCCAGATTGGGAAAGGAGTATGTCAAGGCTGTATATTGTCACGCTGATTATTTAACTTATATGCAGAGTACATCATGAGAAATGCTGGGGTGGATGAGCACAAGCTGGAATCAAGATTTCCGAGAGAAATATCAGTAACTTCAGATATGCAGATGACACCACCCTTATGGCAGAAAAGGAACAGGAACTAAAGAGCCTTTTGATGAAAGCGAAAGAGGAGAGTGAAAAAGTTGGCTTAAAACTCAACATTCAAAAAATTAAGATCATGGCATTTAGTCCCATCACTTCATGGCAAATAGATGGGGAGACAGTGGAAACAGTAACAGACTTGAATATTTCCTTGGGCTCCAAAATCACTGCAGATGGTGACTGCAGCCAAGAAACTGAAAGATGCTTGCTCCTTGGAAGAAAAGCTATGAGCAACCTAGACAGCATATTAAAAGGCAAAGACATTACTTTGCCAACAACGTCTGTCTAGTCAAAGCTATGGTTTTTCCAGTAGTCATGCATGGATGTGAGAGTTGGACCGTAAATAGAGCTGAGTGTCAAGGAATTGATACTTTTGAACTGTGGTGTTGGAGAAGACTCTTGAGAGTCCCCTGGACTGCAAGGAGATCAAACCAGTCCATCGTAAAGGAATCAGTCCTGAATGTTCATTGAAAGGATTGCTGCTGAAGCTGAAACTCCAATGCTTTGACTACCTGATGCAAAGAACTGACTCATTGGAAAAGACCCTGATGCTGGGAAGGATTGAAGGCAGCAGGAGAAGGGGATGACAGAGGATGAGATGGTTGGATGGCATCACCAACTCAATGAACGTCAGTGTGAGCAAGCTCTAGGAGTTGGTGATGGACAGGGAAGCCTGGTGTGCTGCAGTCCGTGGGGTCGCAAAGAATTGGACATGACTGAGTGACTGAACTGAACTGCACTGAAAGCATTTAGAGATGCAATAACTGCCTGAAAATAATATTGCTAATAATAGCTAGAGCCAGCTTTCAGACCCAGGCTGTGTGACTACGGGGTTTATGTTCTTAAGTCTGCTACATTCTGAACCACTCTTCTTCTCCTCTACACTCTACCCACCACCCCCATCTACTTAGCATATAGTAGAATTTGTGTAGGCAGTGACTTGTTGAAGAACTTCTGTTTTAAGAACTTAATTTTCTGATCTCCTACTATAGGTATTTTCTTGGGAGCTATTCATTTAATGCTTGTATTTTTGAAACCATCCCCCCAAAAAAGAAATGCAAATGGTTTTCTGAAGAGGCCTTCCAAATAGCTGAGAAAAGAGAAGTGAAAGGCAAAGGAGAAAAGGAAAGATACACCCATCTGAATGTAGAATTCTAGAGAATAGCAAGGAGAGATAAGAAAGCCTTCCTAAGAAAACAATGTGAAGAAATAGAGGAAAACAATAGAATGGGAAAAACTAGAGATCTCTTCAAGAAAACTAGAGATACCTAGGGAATATCTCATGCAAAGATGGGCACAATTAAGGACAGAAATGGTAGGGACCTAACAGAAGCAGAGGATATTAAGAGGTGTCAAGAATACACAGAGGAACCATACAAAAATGATCTTCATGACTCAGATAGCCACCATGATGTGATCACTCAGCTGGAGCCAGACATCCTAGAAAGTGGGCCTTAGGAAGCATCCTATGAACAGAGTTAGTGGAGGTGATGGAATTCCAGCTGAACTATTTCAATTCCTGAAAGATGACGCTGTGAAAGTGCTGTGCTCAATATGCCAGCAAATTTGGAAAACTCAGCAGTGGCCACAGGACTGGAAAAGGTCATTTTTCATTCCAGTTTCAAAGAAAGGCAATGCCAGAGAATTTTCAAACTACCACACAATTGCACTTATCTCACATGCTAGCAAAGTAATGCTCAGAATCCTCCAAGCTAGATTCCAACAGTACGTGAACTGAGAACTCCCAGATGTTCAAGCTGTATTTAGAAAAGGCAGAAGAAACCAGAGATCAAATTGCCAACATCTGCTGGATCATCAGAAAAGCAAGAGAATGCCAGAAAAACATCTACTTCTGCTTTATTGACTATGCTAAAGCCTTTGACCTTGTGGATCACAACAAACTGTGAAAAATTCTTGAAAGATGGGAATACCAGACCACTTTACCTGCCTCCTGAGAAACATGTATGCAGGTAAAGAAGCAACAGTTAGAACTGGATATGGAACAAAGGACTGGTTCACAATTGGAAAAGGAGTCCATCAGTGCTGTATATTTTCACCCTGTTTGTTTAACTTCTATGCAGAGTACATTGTGCGAAATGCCATGCTGGATGAAGCTAAAGCTGGAATCAAGAATGCGGAGAGAAATATCAGTTACCTCAGATGTGCAGATGACGCCACCCTAATGGCAGAAAGCAAAGAGGAGCTAAAGAGCCTCTTGATGAAGGTAAAAGAGAGAGTGAAAAAGCTGGCTTAAAACTCAACTTTCAAAAAAGGAAGATCATGGCATCTGGTCCCATCACTTCATGGCAAGTAGATGGGGAAACAATGGAAACAGTGACACTTTATTTTCTTGAAAGTCATTCGGTTATGTCTGACCCCTTGGACTATACAGTCCATGGAATTCTCCAGGCCAGAATACTGGAGTGGGTAGCTATTCCCTTCTCCAGGGGATCTTTCCAACTCAGGGACTGAACCCAGGACTCCTGCATTGCAGGCGGAGTCTTTACCAGCTGAGCCACAAGAGAAGCCTAAGAGTACTGGAGTGGGTAGCCTATCCCTTCTCCAGCGGGCTTCCTGACCCAGGAATCCGGGTCTTCTGCTTTGTAGGCGAATTCTTTACCAACTGAGCTATCAGGGAAGCCCCTTAGTGTCAATAACACCCTCTTAAATGGTATAGGGCACCAGCTTGGGGCGGTGGGGTGGGGATGGTCCAGCATCACAGGTGGAAAAGTGGAAGTGTACTTGCCTTTTGCTCATTCTACTCCCAACCTCAAAACAGAATCTGAAGCTTTGACCCTGGCTTTGGTAGTCAGCCAAAGGAAAGCATTATTTCCAGTTTGGGAAGAGTGCTAAAATACTTGGCTGCTGGCCCAGCTCACTGGATATGGACTTTCTCCTCTGTGGCTTAGGAGCAAAGAAGAAAGCTATGCTCTGCAAGCAGGAGTTTTAGAAAATTATTAGTGAGACTGGGATTATTACAGCACATAGGAAAGAGAAATAACTTCAGCAGTGTCAACTCTCAAGCTCTTTGCCCAGATCAGAAGTGGATAACTTTATGTGAGGGGTCATCCAGGCAGTGGCAGCCACTCATCTTGACTCCTGTAAGGTGGGAAAACTACAAAATAGGTGACTGGCAACCTGTGGGCTGAATTTGAAGAACCCTGACATTGATTATAGTGATACTGCCTTATTAAAGTAGGGTAGGGTATTTAATAAGCATGAAATTTATTCTGAATATTTCAAAATAAAATAGAATATCATCACTGGAAATGGATCATAGAGACCCATTTGCCGTAGCCCTTATTTTACCCATTCCAGTATTCTTACCTGAAAAATTCCATGGACAGAGGAACCTGGCAGGCTGTAGTCCATATGATCGCAAGGAGTCAGACAAGACTGAGCAGTTAATATTTTCACTTATTTTACTGGTAACAGGTTCAGAAATCAAAGAACTGGCAGATCTTGGTGAGCGAACAGATCAGGGAGAGAGCAGATGAATTAGTCTTTTTGCAGAGAAGACCCGAGAGACCTAGAGTCAGTTGGGACACTGGTGATTTGAATGCCTGAGTTCAGAGAACTCACTTTGCAGAAACAGGTGCTCCCTATGTTGTTTTAACCTGGGGCCTAGCCAGTCCATCCTAAGGGAGATCAGTCCTGGGTGTTCATTGGAAAGACTGACATTGAAGGTGAAACTCCAGTACTTTGGCACCTGATGCAAAGAGCTGACTCATTTGAAAAGACCCTGATGCTGGGAGGGATTGGGGGCAGGAGGAGAAGGGGACGACCGAGGATGAGACGGTTGGATGGCATCACCGACTCGATGGACATGGGTTTGGGTAGACTCCGGGAGTTGGTGATGGACAGGGAGGCCTGGCGTGCTGCCATTCATGAGGTTGCAAAGAGTTGGACAGGACTGAGCGACTGAACTGAACTGACCAGAGAGACAGAGACGTGTGCGTGCGTGATGTGGTCATGCACACACATGCACAAGGAGATTACATTCCACCAAATGAAGCTCCGGGGTCACGGGGCGCAGCGCAGGTCACGGCCCGCTGATGGCAGAGCCATTATTAGACCACAGGCCTTCCTCCCGGGCCCCTCCGTCCACAGCCAGCCTGTCTCCTCTCCTGTGCAGGCCTCTCGGGCTGCACTGCTGGCAAGAGCCCATGATAGACTGATGTAGGTGAACCAGATTTTTTATTTTTTAAAATTAATTTATCTCCAAATGAAGTAGACATTTATCTAATTCTGAAAGGACTCTTACCTTAAGTATCTTTAGAAAGCTGTTGTTTCTGAGTGTATTTTATATGTATGAAGTAGTAAAAGGAAAGATTGGTGAAAGGAAGATTATGTGGGTTTTTCCATTTAATATAACTGTGCTACCAAGTCTAATCACATCTCTACTTTAAAAAGGTAAATCTAGATTCAGATATTTTATGTGGCGTAGGTTCTGGCCGCTTATTTTTCTTAAAGGAAAGCTCAGCTGATCTACTAGGAAAGGGGGATTCTAGTAAAGGCCGTGTGTGATTTGCGCAGTTGAGCGTAGCCGGGGTAAGGGAGGCGTGCTCCTGGCGCTCAGGAGGCTCTCTGTGGGTGTCGGCTTGCAGTGGTCGGTGGTGATGCCTCCTCCCATTGCTGTCTGGTCTTGCTCCGAGCCCTGCCTCTCCTGCCACACGGCCTCCCAGTAGCCTGATTTCAGCAGCTGAGACGGTGCTGCTATGTTCTGTTCTGTTCTATTTTAGTGATTGGGAAATAGTAAAGAGTCTTTTCTTAGTGACTTACGGTCATCCGTTTACATCACAGATACTACATACTCTGCCAGGTAGAGAGCCTGTGACGGAGCCCCCAGAGCTGTTACCTTTGGTTTCGTTTCTCTGTAGGAAGACTGTTCTGTGTTATAAGTGGATAGGATTTCCTTCTCTTTCCCTCCGTTCTCCCGCCCCTTCCCCCCTCCC
>SJYQ01002060.1:339201-365724 GCA_006410935.1 Redunca redunca
TTATTAGCAGAAATTTAAAAATGAAGTACTACATTTTCAATTGTTTATCCAATTTGGACTGTATATAACTAGTTATTTACTTTAAATTATTTTATGCAAAATATTTCACTTAATTTTTTTCTTCTTGTTGCAGGAGCTAGAGTTAATGCCAAAGACAGCAAATGGTTGACACCTTTACACAGAGCAGTTGCATCTTGTAGTGAGGTATGAGATTTCTCTTGGTAAATACATTGTATGTGAAATCATTACGCAAGCCTGCCTGTGAGCCCACGTGCAGATCCTGTATTTTCAAAAAAGGAATAAGCAACTGAAACTGCCTACACTGGTCACTTTACTTTGCAGTTTGTATGAACCAAGTTAATTGTTTCATGTTCCTTTTGTGACTAAGACCTCTTGGAGAGTCTGAAGTGGCAGAGAATAGAAAACTCTCCTTTTGTACTTCCTACAGGACAGCAGTAATCTTTCTATCTTAGAAATCCCTCATCAAGGCTTTTCTCTGCTGACTGGTTCATAGTAGCCTGATAGACTTATTTCAGAGGTGCTGCTGGTTGTGACCAGGAAATAATCTCTGCAGTGTGTAATGATTAAATGAAATATTGTTTAGGAAAACTGCAAAATTCATTTTGGAAACATTACTAGTTCTCCTGTGTTGCCAGTTCTAAATATAATCTTAAAATATGTTAAGTGTCTTATGAAGAACAACAATTCCTTCTTATTTATAATCCTGTGCTGTGTTTGATCTTCAAGATAACTGACATTTTGTGAGAATTCATTTTTGTATTTGTCATTATCTTCTAACCCTCATAAAATCCTTGAAGAATAAAAATATTTTGAAGAAACTGTATAGTTAACAGTTTGCTAGAAACCAGTCTGCTGTTGGGTAGCAAAGATGATAACGAACATCTGGACCCTCTTTTTTCCCGTCATTTTACTGCCTTTCTGAAATGGATTGTGTATGTGTTACAAATGCATTGTGCCCAGAGCACGCCTTTTACCCATTTGTATTTGATTCTTGTTGAAAACATTTTTTTAATAATTTAAAGTATAAAAGGCTGTGATGGTGTAAAGTAGTATGTTCTTCAGTTACTGAGATTGTGAGAGATGGAGAGGGTCACTCCTGCTCCTTCTCCCCATCATGGGACCAGATCCTTCTTAAGTCTGCTCATTCTCTGTACTAATTGCAAACTACATCTTGAACACAAAGCAAGAGCTGGGCAGGTGAAGAGGAGTGGAGGATAGAGTGACTGTAAAGGACTGTGAATGCTGTGGTGTGACAGAGGCTGTCTGTTGGCCATAAGCCTTTAGGGTGGGAGAAGGAGGGAGGGAATAGGGGTCTTGGTGGCTACAACTGATGAACTGAGGGGCCTGGCCTAGGGGAAACTGGTTTCAGGTATCACCAGCCACATTCTAGCTGGGTGATCTTAGGCAAATCTGGGAATTCTGCAAACTTAAGACATATTAACCAAAATACTTTGAACTCTGAAATTCATGGTAATATTATTGAGACTGTGGCTGCTGCTGCTAAGTCACTTCAGTCGTGTCTGACTCTGCGACCCCATAGACGGCAGCCCACTAGGCTCCCCCATCCCTGGGATTCTCCAGGCAAGAACACTGAAGTGGGTTGCCACTTTGAGATTGTGGCTAGCCCTCTTGTAAAGAAATTTCTTTAGATAAAGGCAATTAAGGAAGATAAGCGTTACCGTCATTGCAACTTTTTGGTAAGTTTATCATATTTGTCTATTTTTTTTGGCATGACTCTTGGGAATGTGACTTAAATTTAGTGGAGTTTTACCAGATTAAATTATCAGGAAGAACACTTTGTATATTTGTAGAGATAACAGGCCAAAAATTCTTAAAATATAATGTTAGAGGCAGATTGCAGGTTCCACCCAGAGACCTAACTGCTGATTTTTTAAAATGATGTATGTAGCTTGAATTTAAGGGCAAGCTGTGGGTTAGGAAGCTAATCCTAATAAGTTTAAGCTTTTCAACCTAGAACTGAGTTTAGTCTTTCACAGAAGTTAACTCTGTATGGACAGTGGATGTCTTAAGGGTTAGTCTCCTCCCTGAACTTGGGTTGGGAGAGGCTGCTTCCAGTGAAGCACCCCATCCCCGCTCTCTGCCCGTGACGCGCCTGCTCGCGCTGCCTGGCCGCCTCGTCTTTCCCCACCGCTGGTCTGTGGCTGTCACTCTGCAAGGGCCACGCACAGCTCAGCTCTCTGTAAATGCTGAAAAAGGATAGATCGATTTCTGAATGTTGGGGGGGGGAGTGTATCTATTTATTTTTAAAAAGCCAATCATACTGGATCCCCTGAAGGATATGCATTTATTGTCTTTTAACATAACCCCAAGAATTATCATTTTAGTTCTGTCAAGATAACTGAGTTTAAAATAGATCACCATGTGAAGTATTAGTGGTTTACCCAAACATTGCATTTTTTTGCAAATGGGCTAGCCCTTCTTTTCGCTGTGCCTAACCCCAAGCTATGAATAAATACTCTTCAGGTATTATTTAAACTTTTGTTATCACCCCATCCCCATATTTCATAATCATATGTGAATCAATGTCCTAGGGTATAACTTGTGTGTTTGAAGTCAAGGCCACCTGCAGCATTTCTTACACATATGTACCTCTGGTGATAATTTAGTCGCTAAGTCGTGTCCAGTTCTTGCGACCCCGTGGACTGTAGCCTGCCAGGCTCCTCTGTCCATGGGATTCTCCAGGCAAGAATACTGGAGTGGGTTGCCATTTGCTTCTCCAGAGGATCTTCCCAACCCAGGAATCGAACCCGGGTCTCCTGCATTACAGACAGATTCTTTACCTACTGAGCTATGAGGGAAACCCATATTATTTTATGTACCTTCTAATAATGGGGAAATTAAGATCAAGGTTATTCTGGTAATTTTGTCATTAGTAAAACCATGTATATCCTACATAGTTATCCCTACAGGTTTTTTCCTGAATGCTTATGATGTGTTGATAATAAAATCTAAAATTTTACAAGGGTTTGACATCAGGCTCATTGGTTTGCAATTTCCAGAAATGTACCCCTTTTTTATTTTTGTTTTTGATGTCTCCTGTCCTTAGTTCTTTGAAAGCATTACTCGTTGGTGTCCCACTCTTTGCGACCCCATGGCCTATGTAGCCCGCCAGGCTCCTGTGTCCATGGAACTGTCTAGGCAAGAATACTGGAGTGGGTTGCCCTTCCCTTCTCCAGGGGATCTTCCTAACCCAGGAATCGAACGCTCGGGTCTCCTGCACTGCAGGCAGATTCTTTACCGTCTGAGCCACCAGGGAAGCCAGTTTTCTTCAAATTTTCAAAGGTCACTGCTGTTGTGATATGACATTGGCCTATATTATTCTGAGTTGTAGTGTAGATATGTCAATATTAGCTCACCTGCTACAACAGAATACCACAAACTGGGTGGCTTAAACAACAGAAATGCGTTTTCTCACAGTCTGGAGGCTAGGCGTCCCAGAGGAAGACTCCCAGGGTCAGCTTCAACACGGCCTCTCCTCCTGGCTGTGACGCCTGCCTTCTCACTGTGCCCCCACGCTGGTGAGGCAGGGGCAGGGGAGGTTCTCTTCCTGCCCTCTCACTGTGCCCCCACGCTGGTGAGGCAGGGGCAGGGGAGGTTCTCTTCCTGGCCTCAGAAGGCCACCAGTCTGTCAGATTAGGCCCTCCCTAATCGCCTCGTCTCCCTTCCCCTCCTGAATACGCTCTGGTCGGGGGAGGCAGGACTTCACCCTGTGATTGTCGGGGTACACAGTTAAGTCCCTAGCAGTGGACTCAGGATTCAGGCCAATCTGTCCTGATTCTAGAGTCTTAGCCATCGTGGTGGGTGCCATCTTACCCACCGTCAACTAGAAACTGGGTTTATTCTTGCTTTTCTGTGAAACAGAAGTGTAGCTTTGGTTTCTCTCTCCTCGCTGGTGGAACATAAATACTCCACACACTTCAGAAACTTACAGGTGTGCGTTGATCGCTCTAGCTGGGCATGATCGAGGCAGGCACACCTGTCATCTGTAGGGCACTGTATTTGCCCCATTCACCTACTTATAAATCCCTCGTGTTGCTTCTGATTCTCTCCCTCGAGCGTGTTGCAGAGATCCTGACAGTGCTCGTACCCCGTTCTCCATGAGTCTGAGTACTTACTGCTCTGCATGGGTATTTTCCCTGTGTTCCCTTTTTTAAATTGAAATGTAATTTACAGTAAAGTGCACAGACTCTAAGTGTAGTCTTGAGTTTTGGCAGATGTATACAGCTGTGCAGCCTTTTTCCGAGTCTAGATTTTACATGATTCCGTCACTCCAGCCGGTGCCTTCATGTCCCTTTTCAGTCAGTCCCAGCTGCCCCCAGAGGCAAGCGCTGTTCTGATTTCTCTCACCATGGAGTAATTTTGCCTGTTCCAGAATTCTGTGAGAATGGAATCGTACAGTGTGTGCTCTTACATCTTGACTTCTTTTGCAGTTTGTCCTTTTTGTTGTGTACATTGGTGGTTCGTTTCTTTGTATTGCAGAGTAGTGTTTCCCTGTATGCATCTGTAGCAGTTGTATCTATTTTCCCATAGGTGGACATTTGCATTCTTTTTTGACTCTTATGAGTAAATAAAAGATTGCTATGACATTTTCAGATGCATCTTTTAAATTTTCTCTTGGGTAAAATAGTTGGAATGGAGTTGTGAGGTCAGAGGGCAGGCCTCTATGTCCTTGATTAACTACTTACCATATTGATAGATTGATGGGCATCTCTCCAGCCTTTTGCCGTTCCCCGGATTTCATACAGTCCCAATTACTTTTTATTTCAAAGGCTATACGTGAATCATGAATAATAGTATTTTGTTTGGTGTTCCTTGCTATGTTGCAGAGTTACAGTTACTTTAATTTTTTGAATACTGTGTACATTATCTTTTTTTGCTTGATAACAGTCTTGAAAGGAGTGGTGTGCAGGTGCTAGTTCCACCCTTTACTGATAAGAAGACCAGGGGCTCAGTTATACTAGACTTGAATAGTGACACCTTGTAAAGGACAGAACTGAGGTGATTTGCTTCTGTCTTTTTCATGGCGTGTATAGTTTGTCACTCATCTGCCAAGAATGGGATTATCCCTGCAAGGAGGAGACTTTTGCTGTGTTTAGTTCTGATTATCCTGCTTAATATTGACGGCTTCCTGGATTCCTTTTGACTTTGCCATAAGTCCAGTTTATGCATGTGTTGGGACATTTTCCTTGTATTCTGGGAGACCAATCACTTTGAATAGTAAACTGTTAGTTTGCCTTGTTAACACCAACTCTCCCACAAGGTAGAATCACAGCAAAAACTTCCTTTCTTCCCTCCCCCGTCGCTCTCTTTCTCACTCTCTAATGAACTAGATCCTAGTGATTTTTCATTTTGTAAAATACAGCATGTGTAATACCTTTGGAAATAGTATGTTTTAAATTTTTTTGTATTTAATGGCAAAGTGATAAATCTAATTTTTAAAGCTTTGAAATTATAAATTAATTGTATCTCACCATCTAGAAAAGCAAGAGTAGTGACGAATGCTTTTGAAGAATGTTCATCAGTATTTCTTCTTGTACATTTTGATGGAGATTGATGGCTATGCCTTAGTTGGAGGATGAACAAAGGGAATATTTTATCTTGCTGTATCTTGCATGGCTCTGAGTACTGCCTTTAGTTCAAGGTATTTTGTTTTCTGGCCTGTTTATAGCAGGGTCTACCAAACTTTTTATTTCAAGAAATTGGTTTTCCATCTTGCATGTCAATTTCTAAAGCTGTTAAGTCATTTGTCTTACGTAACATATCTTCATGTGTTTCAGGAAGCAGTTCAGGTGCTGTTGAAGCATTCTGCAGATGTTAACGCTCGAGACAAAAACTGGCAAACCCCTTTGCACACAGCGGCCGCTAACAAAGCCGTCAAGTGCGCGGAGGCCTTAGTTCCTCTTCTGAGCAATGTGAACGTGTCCGATCGGGCAGGGAGGACTGCGCTGCACCATGCGGCTCTCAGCGGCCATGGGGAGGTAGGCGGTGCCCCTCCCCCAGTGACCTTCTGCGCCCCCCACCCCCATTAGTAATGAATGCGCCTGTCCTGCTCCTTTTCGTTTATGTTTGCCTTCTTTAAACCCACAGACTTCTTCTCGTCATAATTCATGATCTGACTTTCTCACATTTAGAAATTTACCAGATATAGCCCCGACCAACACTACTAACTGTAAAACAATCTGAAAAGTTTATTCTGTCATTGAAGGAAAAAATATCTAGGAAGTCAGAGCAGTTTCATTGTTGTCCCAGAAAGATGGCAGCAGAGGAAGGCAGAGTATAGAAAATATTTTTCTTACAGTTTATTTTGAACATTTAGTCAAGATTTCATTGATGACAGCCCATCAAAAGAAAACAGTTAAAAAAAATAGTAGTTATCTTATACAATAAGCATTGGCTAATGTTAGGTGTGTTGCAGCAAAGAGTGGGGCTTATGTATGTACACGGAAGATGTAGGAAAAAATGAGACTAGGTTAGAAGAACCTTTGAGGCCAGCTTGTCCCGTCCTTCATTTTTTTTTCAGACGAAGAAAGGGGTAAATACAAATGGTCCTGCTGTGCAGCAGAGGGAACTGCGTTTAATATTTTATGATAGCCTATACTGGAGAAGAATTTGAAAAATACATATATATATATATATATATAAAAAACTGAATCACTTTGCTGAAGCATTGTAAGCCAACTATATTTTGATTTAAAAAAGAAGTGAAGCGGCATTCCCCCGACTCGCTGGCGCAGCGCTCGCTGCCGCAGCGCTCGCTGCTGTAGTGTCGTTTTCACTCGGCTTCCCGGTTTTTGCAACATAAAGAGTTCTTGCCTCCACTGCAGTCCCAGTCACTAGATGAGTCCCTTTTTGGCATCTGCCGTGCCCTTTCCAACAGGGAAACTATTGTAAACATGTTTAGACATAATGAAAATAACTCCTCTTGGTACATTTTGAGCTAAGTAGGCTGCAGTGGCCTCCAGGTCTAATCACATTATGGACACTTCATTTGTGTTTGAATTAAATTTAAGACATTTCTGGAATCAGAAAGCACTTTGAATTTTAATAATACTTCAAGCTATAAAAAAAGGAATAAAACATGCTGTTAAATACTCTCCCTTTATACTTCCCAGATTTGTGCTTAGCTGTTCATAAAATACCAGGACACAAAATGGCATCTTTAAAAGATATTGATACCTGACTTCAATAACAACTACAATAAAACCTTTTGTTGTATTTTGTCCTGTTGTTTATTAAATTATGTTAAAGCATTCAGTATATAATCTAGTGTTTCTGCAAGTGCAGAAATTCAGTGCCAGAGAGATTTGAGATGAGTCTTGATGATGGATATTCATGAACAGTTCTCAATTTTGATGAAACTATTTTTATTCCAGATGGTCAAACTACTCTTGTCTAGAGGTGCCAATATTAACGCTTTTGACAAGAAAGATAGACGTGCTATCCACTGGGCAGCATATATGGGTACGTATTTTTCAAAATTTTTTTATATTAAGTATTAAGGAAAAGTTGGACGTTGTCATTGTTGCATCTGTATAGCATGTCTTTTAGGATAGTGAGAAGTTATATTTCAGTTTGCTGCCCAAAGGAAACCAGCTTTGTGGTCAGGGAGGCTAGCAAAGACAGGAGTACCTTGGGTCCAGTTCTCTCGCTGCTGCTGCTGCTGCTGCTAAGTCGCGTCAGTCATGTCCGACTCTTTGCATCCCCATAGACGGCAGCCCACCAGGCTCCCCCATCTTTGGGATTCTCCAGGCAAGAACATTGGAGTGGGTTGCCATTTCCTTCTGCGAAGCATGAAAGTGAAAAGTGAAAGTGAAGTCGTGCTGACTCTTAAGCGACCCCATAGACGGCAGCCCACCAGGCTCCCCCGTCCCTGGGATTCTCCAGGCAAGAGTACTGGAGTGGGTCGCCAGTGCCTTGTCCCCATTTCTCTTGGAAGCTGTTTAAAATTAATTCTGTGTACCTTTAAAGGGAGAGATCCTAGACAGAAGCCTGGGGTACAGTTTAGATTGGTGTTTACTAAAAGCTCATTCTTAAACCCATCCTGAACACATCTTTGTTTGTATGGGGATATTAAGGTAGAAATTGTGAAGATGTATTAGAAAACCTGTTACTGGACTTCCCTGGTGGTGCAGTGGATAGCTCCAGCCTTCCTGGAGTTTTCCCAGATCATCAGTTTTGTTTTTTTTTTAAGTGATGAGCCCGGCCCAACATCTTTCTCCCTTCCTTAGTTTATGGTGGCCAAGTCCCCATATTCAAGCTTGGCAAGTTAAACACTGATCGATTTCCCCTGCTTCTCTGAAACTCGCCAGTGGCTTTGCGTTCTGCATAATAGACTTCCTACCATGACATTTGATACTCACTGCTGCATGCTTGCCTGCTTGGTTGCTACAGTGGTGTCTGACTCTTTGCGACCCCTTTGCGACTCTTTGGACTATAGCCTACCAGGCTCCTCTGCCCACAGGGTTCTCCAGGCAAGAATACTGGAGTGGGTTGCCGTTTCTTCCTCCAGGGGATCTTCCCAACTCAGGGACTGAACCCACATCTGTTGGGGCTCCTGCATTGGCAGGTGGGTTCTTTGCCCCTCGAGCCCTGCCTGCCTGCCAGTGCAGGGGACGTAGCTTCCAGCCCTGGTCCAGGAAGATCCCACGTGCTGCAGGGCAACTAAGGCCGCGCAGCACAGCTCCTGAGCCTGTGTGCTGTGACTCCTGAAGCCCCTGCTCAACAGCAAGAGAAGCTGCCGCAGTGGGAAGCCCGTGCGCTGCAGCTGGAGAGCCGCCCCTGCTCACCGCAGCTAGAAAAATGCCTGAACAAGCAATGAAGACCTAGCGCAGCCAAAAATAAACAATTAATTTTTTTTGAAAACCCATTGGGCCAAGCACTGGACTAACTGGGCATATCATGTTTGATTTCTACCACAGTAATTTCACAGAAAGAAACAGGTGTAGATATCAACTTTTCTGCTTTTAACATTCTTGAGGGAATTCCCTGGTGGTCCAGTGGTAAGGACTGTGTTTTCACTGCCAAGAGCATATGTTCAGTCCCAGGTCAGATAACTTAAGATCCCACAAACTGCGCCACACAGCCAGAAAGGAGCTAGAATTCTTGAAAAGTCTTAGGATCTCCAAAATCTGCTGTCTGAAACAGAGTCCATGGGGAAATGGTCCTGGGGCAGACCACTTAAGACCTGTGTCACTCCATGAGCAGAGCACTACCAAAGCATCAATGGGTTCTTGAGGTGACTTGGACAGCCAGGAAGAAGCATCAGCCTTCCTCAGGATACTTAAGAAAGAACAGAAAAGATGCTGGCTTGTGGGTGCTGAAACCATGCAGGCTGAAGTGAATCTCAGCCTGCCCCTAACTTTGCAAGTCCTGCAGGGCTCGGCTGTGCCTCACGAAGAAAGCCGTGGATGGAGGCATCTTAAGGTAGGGAGGAGCTCCTCACTTTGCAGCCATGGAACTCAGGACTTTCTCTTCCTCCCGGAAGTCCATTCTGCTTCTGCTGTGCTTTCTCCTCTTGCTTAGGAAAGTCACACGGACTGACGGGGCTGCTGCGCCGTGCCACTCTCTTCCCTCTCGTACTGGAGCACCTCTCACGCTGACCACAGAGGCAGTCTCGCCCCTCCGCACATAGGCATGGCCTGTTCCCATTACTTCCTGCATTCGCCTTTGTCTTTTCCTAGCTCTCTCTTAAAACTAGAAGACTGATGAAAGATTATTGATTTAAAATTACTGTATAAAATTGTAAAGTAGAAAAATGTAAGAAACCAAATGAACTCAAAGCACTTTGTCAATAACGCCAAGTGCAGGAAGATCCTTTCCTGTCTTGGACGTGACTCTGGGGCTGTTGGTGTTTCTCTCATTCCTGAGGTTTGTGCCTCTGGTTATGTCATGGGCAGTTCCCTTCTGTTAACTGAAGGTACAACATCCAGAAGCAAGTCTCCTGTGGTGTCCTCCTGCCGTCTCCTCACAGCCTGTAGATTTTCTGTATTACAGTCTTCGGGATTTTTCTGAATACTCTAGAGTAGCTTATTCTTGAAGACAGTTTAGGAACAATAAGTCTGATTTTAAACTGTATAACTTATAGTAAAAGTTTCACACATTAAGCAGAGAGCATTAGGCTTTTTATCTTCAAAGGGTTAGGCTTGGCTAAACAGCAGTTTTCATAAAATTAAAGGCCACAGAATTTTGTGGGTTGCCTCTAATTGGGTGTGTGTGTATCTCAGGGTCCTTGGATGGCTTTGTTTTTCTTGATCTGCTAAATGTCATTTTTTTAGGCTGATTGTGGATTGTAGAAAATATTCTGTATTTTTTGTGCCTCACAGTCCATTTAATTTTTGAGTGTAAACATTCAGAGGTTAATATTTTTTCTTTCCTTGTCTCTTCCTTTCTTTAAGCTTGGAGAAAGAAGAGTATTTACACCCAATTTCAAAAACTGTTTGGTTGTTTTAGGTGTTCAGAATTAAAAAGAGCTAAATATAAAAGTAGGGAGCTGTTTATTACCTGGTCTGTTAGACAGGCCTGAAGTCCAGATCACTGTCACTAGAGACTGTCAGTATTAACCCAGGAAACACTGGAATCACATGTGTTCTGGTGGTTTATTTCTCCCAGGCTTCCTTCTTTGCCTGCTGGCTGAGTCTACTTTTCTCTTTAGGCTCTACCTTACCCTTGAGCTATGACTGAATACTCTGAATTCTCAGCTCCATCCTCACCCCAAATGAACTGATCATTTTCCCCTCCCTCCCCTGTATTTGCTCCTACTATGAACCTTCATTAAGATCCCATTTATTCACTCATCTTTTCTGTTTTACAGTGCTTTTAACAAAATGCACTGAGTGATGACTCTGAGATAGAGGATACTAAATAAAGGTTAATTACCTCAGCAATTCATTACATTATTTCTTCTAAAAGCAGTTCATAATTTATGAAATGATTTGGTTTTGGGTTTTTTTTTTTTCTGCAGCTTTTCTTTCCATAAAAATAAGCAGACCTACTGTATAGCACAGGGAACTCGGTAATCTGTAATGACCTGTATGGGGAAAGGATCTAAAAAAGAGTGGATATATGTATATGTGTAACTAATTCACTTTGCTGTGTAGTAGAAACTAACACATTTTAAGCCAACTGTACTCCTATAAAAATTGAAAAAAAAAATAGCTCGTTTTATTTATACATTCATGAACAAAAGAAAAATACAGAGAATTTTCCAAATTCCTGAAGGATAGTGATTATATTTACCAAGCTTACATTGCTTGGATATAATTATTTTTAAAGAATGTTGTTACTGATTACAGAATTAATGCCATGCTTATCTACTGAAAGCTATCTTCTGAAAACAAACTCAGATAAATTGAATGAAATCTAGTCCCCTTGGGTACCATTATTTTATATATTAATAAGGAAAACACATACATTTTCTGGCTAGGGTCTGCCTAGCTAGAACAGTATATTTATTTCACTCTAGAACTCTCTTGCCTTTTTTCCTTTAAGTAAGTCACACCAAACTGACTATGGAAAGACCTCTTCATGTTTTCAGTGGTCCATTAAAGGAATTTATGCATATTTCAGAAATGTGCTTAAATATTTGTCAGTTTTAAGATAGTAAATTTACTTACACGTGGCACCTTTTAAAAATATGTTTTTATCGACGTCAGGAAAAGTTCACACTTCCTGGAATCTACATAGTTAATATGATCTGTGTCATTTACTTAGAGTGATATATTGATTTTAAACAGTTTTTCCAATATGTTTGTGTTTTGGGCCTTCTAGACTTAAAAATCAGAAGAATTTGTTTCTTTTTGGCCTATTAATGAATAATATGCATTTGCCCAGTTTAAATAAGCTCCATTTATGTGTGACCCTCCTGGGTATTATGGGTCCTGATTTTTAACACATTATGACAAACCCAAGTAGTTGTTTTTTCTAGAGCCATAGGTCAGAGAAGTATCATGTCTGTCTTGAGAGAGCATTTATACCAGCTACTGCTCTTATATGATAGTCACATTTACTTTGACCTCTAATGATTTAATAGATATTCTTTGATTTTTCCTTTCCTAAAAATGTAGTAGATATTTTTCATATAAAGATGGGAAAAATGTCTGAAAGTATGCACTTTAATTGATAAATTATATATATAAACAACCAAATATACTTGATTCTTTATACATCTTATAGTATTCTTTTTTCAGGAGAGTGGGGTCCTATGTTTGAAAATCTCATAGTTATTAACTTTATATATTCCTTTCCTATAAAGGCATATTAAAAATGATATCATGAACAACTTGTTTAATGCAACAAATGTTTATTGGGTGTCTGTCTTGTTTAAAATATACCATGAAGGAGAACATAAGAACCTATGACATTTTCCTTTAAAGATCCATATTTGTGAACCTAATACAATAAAAGTAATTGAAGTGTTAGTTAAATAATGATTCAAGTATAAGAAACATCACAAAGTATTATATGCTTATTAGATAGTATTTGCAGGTAGAGGGTGTTTTTGGCCATGTAATTCTAGGGAACTGGAAACCTTATAGAAAGGCTTATTTATAAGACTTGTAGGGAAGATAGGAACTGACATGGCCTTCTTCATGGATTAATAGCAGTGATTAGAAAGAAACATCCCAGCAGAACAATCTGTACAATGAAGAAATCGGTTTCATGAACAAAGGCACAGTGATGGGAGAGCCTTGGGGAGGAGGAGAAAGCACTGTATGACCTGATCTGGTAAGATGTGAGGAGACAGGAAGGGGGACCAGAGGTTCTCTCACCTTTTACATTCAGGCCCTCCTTCCGGGCCTCCTTGCATGGCTGGGGGGAGCCTGAGGCTACCTCTGACTAACGGAAGCAGCATGGCCTCGGGCCAGAGCACCTGATCAATGGTGTGAGCTCTGAAGCCCCCTCTCTTGGTAGTGGCCAGCTGCCTGCAAGACTGTCAGCCCCGTGTGTCTGGATCCTGGAGGGACTGAGCAGAGCCCTCTCGGCAAGCTACCATAATGCTAATGCTGCTGCTGCTGTTGAGTCGCTTCAGTCGTGTCCGACTCTGTGCGACCCCATGGACAGCAGCCCAACAGGCTCCGCCATCCCTGGGATTCTCCAGGCAAGAACACTGGAGTGGGTTGCCATTTCCTTCTCCAATGTATGAAAGTGGAGAGTGAAGTCGCTCAGTCGTGTCTGACTCTTAGCGACCCCATGGACTGCAGCCCACCAGGCTCCTCCATCCATGGGATTTTCCAGGCAAGAGCACTCAAGTGGGGTGCCATTGCCTTCTTAATGCTAATGAGAAAACACTAATTGTTTAGACCACTGAGATTTGGGAGCCAGCATGGGTGAATAACAAACTAAGATTGTTAAGAACAGTTGGTGGAAATAGTGAGAGAGAAGTTTTTAGCTTAATGTTCCAAAGACCTGACATTTTTAAGAAATATGCCCAATTCACTCCCAGATTTCTGAATAGAAGAAGATTCCACTAAAGCTTGCAAACATAAACTGATGTCTTATATTAGACATAAAAATCTAGCTTAGTAACTTGAGAGTGTATTAAAAAAAACCTTGGAAACATGATCTAGGGGAAAGGGAGATTGCAGAGTCATCATTGGATAAGATAATTAAATGTATTATTTTCAGCTATTTGTGCTCCTGTCAACATTTATCAAAATTATCCTGAATTCTTATTTTTCCCTTGTGTCCACTCTCTGGTTATAGTGCAATTAATTGGTGACTTGTCGAGCATTGTCTAGTTAATTGGTATTTTTACCTGTCTTTAAAGATATTCAGGATCGTATTGTATTTCATATTTTCCATACGCTCTCTGCTTGTTTTTTTCTTCATAAACACATTTTCAGGTCACATTGAAGTAGTGAAATTACTTGTGGCACACGGAGCTGAGGTGACATGCAAGGACAAGAAGTCTTACACGCCTCTCCACGCAGCGGCCTCCAGCGGGATGATCAGCGTAGTCAAGTACCTTCTCGATCTTGGGGTTGATGTAGGTGTACAGACTAAGCAGGATGAAGAATGGAGCGTTTTGTGTGTTTGTGATTTCATTGTCAGTGGAAGTTTTTTCAGATTTAAAAGATGTTCTCTTACAGTAACGTTTTTTTCTTTTAATAGTGTTATATTTATACTCCTTTGCATAATATACAGTCTGCTGATGTCTGACTAAGACATGAAGTTAGTCAAATGTGTTAAGAGGTAGAATATTTTCCAAAGATGAATGATTGATTGACAGAGGTTTTCCTTTTCCAGCACATTCTAGCCCCCTGTAGCTTCATTTCAACTGTGGAAACCAGCAGATCAGACATACTTGAATTATTTTCCTAAGTGACTTGGTTATTGTTAGTAGTATTTGCCCAACTGGTCTAATATTTCCTTTAAATGACTGTAGCTGTTCAGATGACAGTGTATTGGCCAGAAGTAGGCAGGGAAACTAGAGGCTTCTGGCCTCTAGTTAGCTGCAAGTGGTCCTTACTATATGAATCTGTTTGGTTCGGGAGGGGTTGCTTGCTTCATCTGAATGTCTTTGATGATAGAACCAGGACAGCTAAGAATACCTGCAGCTCCCACAGTCTATCCTTTACGCACATGTGTGTTACACGCCACCCTGAGTGGATTTAGGGCTTCCCTGGTGGCTCAGCTGGTAGAGAACCTGTCTGCAGTGCAGGAGACTTGGGTTCAGTCCCTGTGTTGGGAAGATCCCCTGGAGAAGGGAATGGTTACCCACTCCGGTATTCTGGCCTGAAGAATTCCATGGACTGTATATAGTCCATGGGGTTGCAGAGTTGGACGCGACTGAGCAACTTGCACTTAATAGATCTACTCTTGTTTTAGGTACAGGTCTGAGAAGCTCGTCTGGTTCTTTAAAACACAGATTATTTGTTGTTGTTTAGTTTCTAAGTCATGTCCGACTCTTCCATGACCCCATAGACTGTAGGCCACCAGGTTCCTCTGTCCATGGGATTTCCCAGGAATAAGTGGGTTGCCATTTCCTTCTCCAGGGGATCGTCCCAATCCAGGGATTAAACCCGTGTCTCCTGCATGGGCAGGCAGATTCTTTACCACTAAACCATTGATTTAAAACAACCAGGAGAGAGAGAGGTAGTTTAGATCAGCTGCAAAGACAGAAAGATAGTTGATGATCTGGTTGAACTATTTATTAATTTAAGGACTGTGTGAAGCTCTTAATTTTTGAAAGATAGGGATCAGGAAGCCAAACACAGTTAGGTAGAATCTTGTAGAGTGCAAACAGATGGAAGGTTTTTTTTCAACTCAGCACTTCCTATAGCTCTGTTTCAGCACAGAGATTATAATGCCCAAGAGACCCTTGATCTGGATAAATGTGACAGCCTACTTCTGGTCACTGTTTCAAGTCTGTTCTGGGACAATTTTTAAAGCATATTTTATTGGCAGCAAAATAAACTGGTGAGAGTGTTCTTCAAAAAAAGTGGTCAGCCTTTGAGCCGCTTAGTGACCCATGGCCTCTGATTTCATGACTCAGCTTCTAAGAGCTGCCATAACAAATGGCCATGGAGTGGGTGATGGAGGCAGTGAATGTGATCTCTCAAAGTTCTGGGAGCTCCAAGGGGGGATCTGTTTTAGGTTGCCAGCTTTTGGTGATGAAATCTAGATGATTTGACTAAAGTTATGTGTGACATTTTCAGTTCCTCTAATTTCTGTTACTGGAGATCTGAGAAAGGAAAACGTTAAAGTTGTGATAAATTGGGCTCAACCACAAGGATAGAGGGCACAAAACTACCTTCAGCTTTGATAATTCACTAGAAGGACTCCAGAAACTTACTGAGCACTATTATACTCACAGATATGATTTATTACACAGAAAAAATACAAATTAAGATCAGCCAAAGGAAGAGACACACAGGTATTCTAAACACAAAGTCCCGTTGGCCTCTCCCTGCATCGAGGACTCTGATCTCCCGGCATCAGAGTGGACATACACAGCGCTGCCAGCCAGAGAAGCCCGCCTGAGCTCTGTAGTCAGAGTCTCGCTGAGACCCCACTGCACAGGCAGGGCTGGCCAGAACTGCTCGCGTGGCTGACTTCAGTCCACTGAGACCAAGCGACCCAGAGCCCTGCCCCCAGGTCTTGTGGCTGTTTATGTGGCCCTGCCCCCTGAAGACTATCCGCTCTGCTGACCCTCCCTCGGGTGCAGGAGAGCCAGCTCCCACCCTAGACAGAGACATGTCTATCAGGTGTGCCGTGGGTTACCTCCCAGAGGACAGGGGCAGAGGTAAAATTCTTCATTACAGGAAAGCTGTGTAAACTTGAAAATATTAATCCAATATATTTTTTAAGGAATAGAAAGATAAACTTGAGTTACATGAATTATTTCTCAGTATTGATTACATTGTTTAGAGCATACTCGTTTTGGTAACATATCAGTGTATCAGTATGTAGGCTGGAAAATACCTAGAGCCTAAGTTTGTTGCAAAAATGAGTTAAACAAATAGGAAAGGATGTCACTCATTTTTTAAAAATCTTGCCGTCTACTAAAAACCAACTTTCATCTTTGGTCACTGTAAATGAACCAGGAGAAAATAAGTGTGTTTTTCAATATATGTCAATTTTCAGTTTGTGTTCATTTTTCATGATTCTTAATTGTCTCTTATCTAGAATGCTTTTTAAAATATTTGTTTTCATTTTCCTAAAATATCTCTTGGAATCATTCAGCTTTGTCTTGAAATAGACACTGTCTATATGAATTATATCCCCTGATGGTACAAAATTCATTTGACACCAAAATGCTGTAGTTATGTTCATTTTTTAAAAAATAAGTTTAAAATTATAAGCCTTATCTGTATTATTTATCCCTGTTTCTCACTTTAATAATTTGATTTCAACCACAACGTTGTTAAGGTAGCTCACAACACTAATAATTAGGAAGACTGCATTAACATTGACATTTTTGTCTTCCAATAGATGAATGAACCAAACGCCTATGGAAATACACCTCTTCACGTAGCCTGTTACAATGGACAGGATGTTGTCGTGAATGAACTGATAGACACTGGTGCTAATGTAAATCAGAAGAATGAGAAAGGGTTCACTCCTCTGCACTTTGCCGCTGCATCTACACACGGAGCACTGTGTTTAGAGCTTCTCGTAGGCAATGGGGCCGATGTCAATATGAAGGTAGGGGCCAAATCAAAGTCCCTACCTAGTGTTTTGGGTTGTGCTACATTAACCCACCATTCAGCAATAAAAAGGAATGGGTTTCTGGTACATACACAGAAAAGTCTTAAAAGTACTGTGCTGAGTAAAAGTGTTACAGGAGAATTTGTTCCCTGTTCCCACTTATATAAAGGTTTAGAACAGGCGAATAGTGACGGGGTGCCAGACTGTCTATAGTTGGGGAAGGAAACTGGACAGTTACTGCCCCTGGAGGAGGATCGATGAAAAGGCATGGGGACTTCCTGGTATGGTGGGAACGTTCTGTATTTTGAGAGCTTGGGTTATATGAATGAGTGGTACATTTAAGGTTTCATAGGCCTCATTGTATGTAAATGTTCGCTTAGAAGGTTACAAACCAAGCTAATATTGAACCTTAGTTAATGACAGACATACCAAAGTGTTTCAGAGGCAATAAGTAGTGTTATCTGTAGCTAATTTGGAAAGTGTCATCTAGGGGCTCCCCTAGCAGTCCATTGGCTACCATTCTGAGCTCCCACTGTGGGGCAGGCATGGGCTTCATCCCTTGTTCTGCACACCACGCAGCTTGGTCAAAAAAGAAAAGATCACTTAGTAGCGTGGGTGGGTGGAGAGAAAGCCTGATGTGTGATAACGTTCATGTCGTAGGATGTTAGCAGTAGCCTCTGGGTGGCATGCACATGGGTGTTCACAGTGACATCCCTTCAGCGTTCCTGTTGTGAAATTTTTCACAATATTAGAATAGTTAAAAGACGAATATCAGTGTTTACATACACGGAATAGTTGATTTTTGGTCAGTCGCTTTCAAGAGTGAGCATTTGAGTTTTAGAAATACATAAAAGTTCTGGAGCTAAAATAAACGTACTTTTATTGCATAAGTCTTTGGAAATGCACATGTAACCACAGTTTTGAACATAACTACTTCATAATGTGTACTTATCATTTATATTTTCCAAGTTGCTTTCACTGATTGTGTCTGTATTAATTTATTAATTCATTCTTTGAGCACTTGCCAAACCATGGCTTGTGGTGTGAAGAAAAGAAACCATTAAAAAAAAAATAGAACCATTTAGGATTAGTAAAAACATTTAAGCTTCGAATGTTTTCAGAGCTTAATTACATGACATTTCAGCTCCTTTTGTAGGTGTGATGAGCTGGTGTCTTTCAGAGGATAGGAAAGGGAGTCCATTTTCTCACCTCTAACTTGAAAACATCCTTTAACAATGCCACTGACCCACTCTGACAGCTGTAGCAGCAGCAAGCCCATCTATATTTAGGTCATTGCTTTAAATTGCCCTCTGCCAACTAAAGGACAGAATTTATACATATCAAACCATGGAAGGAAAGGGCATAATGTATTAAAAAAAAAAAATCCCTCTCTGGTGCAAGTGTTTCTTTTAAGAAAACACGTTTAAAGCTTTTGGTTCTCAGGCAGATCACCTACTGAAGTTTTATTTTTAATAATTTAAATAACTTCCAAAAATGTCCTGATAATAAATTTTAACTTATTTTGAATTTATTTGAATTTATTTTGATTTGAAGAATTCCTGCTGTTTGGATAATCAGTGCTCAGAAAAAAAAATTCTTACAGGAGTAGAAAGTTTGTTCCTTGTTTCCTCAAAAGCCTAGTAATATTTTTTAGTAAAGAGTATTTCAAAATAAAAAAATTTGAAATTATCTTAACATTTTTCAAATGAAAAGATCTCATCAGATATTTTTAGTCTAGATAGATCTGTTTATGATAAAGTGGCTATAGTTAAAATTATCTTTGTTAAATATTAAGTGTCTTGGAGTAAGAGAGACTTAAGTCACTCAGTTGTGTCTGACTCTTTGCGACCCCATGCACTGTAGCCCACCAGGCTCCTCCGTCCATGGGATTCTCCAGGCAAGAATACTGGCGTGAGTTGCTATTTCCTTCTCCAAGGGATCTTCCCGACCCAGGGATCGAACCCAGGTCTCCCATATTAGAGGCAGACACTTTAACCTCTGAGCCACCTATATCATTAGCTGTTATGCATTTTTTAGTGTATCGATTGCTCAGTAAAAATTAAGCTGTTTATTTTATACAGTGCCGTTTAGACAGTTACTATAGTTTGAAGATAATTTAATTACTTGGTTCACGTGTCATTGCCTATGTAGCTGACCAGTACCTGTGGTTATTTTTAGGTCTGTCTTTTCTTTCGAAATGTAGAGATGAGAATCATTTCTACAAGGGGGCTACTTGCTCGTATCAGTGGTCCTATTTGACATTACTTCCTTAATGATTTAGAAAATCCAGTGGTGGATTTTACACGACAAGGGAATATTTTGCAAAGCAGTTAAGATGTGGTGAAGTAGATTTGAAGACAACAGGCCATGACATTGATTTAAAACTAGGTTTCATAAAAGTTGCTTTAATCTCGACTAAGGATGTGTGACTCCTGCTGTGGGCAGCTGTCCAGTCACCTTAGCGCTGAGCTCGTTAACACACTCTCCAGGTTGTTAGGATTTCTGGGTACCGTCCAATCCTGACATTATGTAAAAACTGTTGATAGTAGTGAGTTTTCAAGTAATAAGAATGTGTTTTCATTCAAGAATATATCTTCGTTCCTGACACCAATGTTTCCTATATTTGTCAAATGGTTATTTGAGTAAGGTGCTAAGTATTCACCTTATAAGAAGGAAAATCATACTTGCTGACCTCAAGTCCTCCTTATCAAGTCATCTTTCTCCTTCATCTTTTCCTCCCATTTCATTCTCTATTTTGATGTTTCTGACCTGATCAAGTTGTGGATGACTTACATTTGGAATGTAAATTAGGTTCATAAATACTCAGTTTGTAAGTTTTTTAATTGATTGTCCTACAAAATACTATTTAGATGTAAAGTGAATGTTCTTTTTAAAAGAGCAATATAGGTCTGGTTTTTCATAACCTTGCTTATCATGAGCCCCACTACATTGATGATGTCACTTACTGCCTTTTTTTCTTCCATTCTTCAAGTGTTTATTCTATAATCAGTTACTATAGAGGATAGAAACTGTGTATAGTATGTATGTTAAAAGCAAAAAAAAACAATTTCATGCAATATAGCCAGTTGTCAAGCCAGATAGCTATTATACCTTTTCCCACCCCCATCCTATACTTTAAATTTTGGTGAGATAACCAGAGTACCCCAAATACTTCTTTCCTTTGTGATAATCACATGTATGTTTTGATTAACAAAATAATTTAGGAAACAAAGGACTTTACCTAACTCACAGTAAAAGATATCACTAATTCAGGCATTGTTTTTCTTCATATTTGGAATTCTTCTGAAATTTCAGAATTTCTACATTGAATACACATGCACAACCAGTCTAGTTTATTATCTTAAGTAATTTGAGAAAATAGCTAAGAATATTGATGATAAGTAATTATAAACTAAATAATGTATAAAGTTTTTAAAGTGAATTATAGTGGCTGAAGTTAATTCTGACATTCACTTTTCCTTGGTCAGGGAGGGATTCAGCATTTCTTTTAGGACAAAAGAATTATAGCAATGTGAAATTTTTGAACCTTGGGCAGCAAATCCTGGCTTTACCACTTCCAATGACCTGACCTTGGTCAAATCATTAGTATCCTTGTTCTTTAGTCCCCCATCTGTGAGATAAGAGTGATATTAAGGTTATAACACAACTACCACTTGGGACCTTCTATAAACTGTAGACACTGTGTAATTGTGCTTTGTGGTACACATACTAAAACACTAGTTCATAATTTCAGATAACTGTTTTACGCTGCCATAGGCATCTATTAGACCTGATGCTTGGGTGATAGTTACACAAAATAAAGTTGCAAGAGGACATTTAAAATAAAAGGAACAATTGTGTGTTATGAATAGAACCAGAATTTTAAATCTTTTTTGTGTCTATTTCAGAGCAAAGATGGAAAAACTCCACTGCACATGACTGCCCTCCATGGTAGATTCTCCAGATCACAAACCATTATCCAGAGTGGTAAAAAGTATTTCTGTTTGTTTTTTTTCTAAAGTGTAGTAAAAGCATCCACATAATGAATGGTATTGAGGAATTGTCATAGCAGTATACATATTTTTGACATCTGATGTCATACCTCATGAAAATCAGATAATGAAGAATTTTAAATGCCACATACATGTATCTTTTATAGTCATTTTTGATTTATTTCTGCATTGTTTCACTTAGATTATTTATATCATATCACTAGCAGTTAGTACTGGCTTTTAAAAAACATGCTAAATAGAAAAGTAACTCTGCCTTCCCACTGCAGTTTATTATATATTGACAAAACTCAATTGCATTTCTGTTCCCCTTTTTGAATATTTTGAACTGTTTTTAGCATTTTCATTTCTTTTCTAAACTTGTATTCTTTTGTATTTGAGTTAGTACTAGACAAGCTAAACTCTTAAATAAAAAGGACTTTTGGGTACATTACTTTAAGGCAGTGTTTCACAGGCCATATTCCAAGGAACTGTTTGTAAGTAGTATTGATACTTAAGACAATAGCTGTTCTCATTTGGCAAGGAAAGGGTAGGAGTAAACTCATGATCAGATAATTCATGAGGCATTGCAGACTGTCTTCTGATTTTTAAATCTATTAAAATCTTATGCTCAGTTCACGAAATTGCTTTAAGTATAAAATCTGTAATCCCAGTGCCTGCCCCAGTAACTGTTCTGTGGATGAAATCTATGGATTTTATTCTTCCTTTGTTGCAGGAGCTGTAATCGACTGTGAAGATAAGAATGGCAACACTCCTTTGCACATAGCAGCGAGGTATGGCCACGAGCTGCTCATCAACACCCTCATTACAAGTGGGGCCGACACCGCCAAGTAAGTGCTTGCCAGGTGTTGATGGCTTGGCAGGGAAGCGAGTGACTTTTGTCCTTAATGTGGTACTATTGCTTGAGCTTTTTCCTTTTCGTGTTGATGATGTAATAGAATGTTTAATACGATTTCATTGGGTCTTTTTATGTTTTCTATCCCAGTTCTTTCTAGATTGTAATATGTTAAAGCTTCCATGTAAAATTTTGTTTGAAAGATGGATTCTCTTACATGCTCTGCAGAAATACATACCCTACTTAAATTGATGCTTATCATTCCTATGTGTAGTTTTAAATTTTTATTATACTTTTATATGTTCATAAATATGTTTAAATATTCTTTTAAGCTTTCTAAAAATGGTATGCTACTGTATGCTTCATGAAACTTTTTTTTTTTACACGTGGTTGTTGATTTAGCCATGTGAATATAAATTTGGGCTTTTTTTCCTTTCCTAATCTCTGTAAGTAACTCTAGTTCATTCATTTTATAAAATTAAATTCTTGTGTAAAGATTTCACAGTTTATTTATTCTCTTCATTTACAAATACAACTTCTGATTTTTTACTGCTAGGAAAAATTACTGCAGTGAACAGTCTTAAACAAAACATTTTGCCTTGTGGTAATGATTCTTGATGGCAAAGCAGGTGGGATGATTTTTGCTCCTGAGACAAATGTCTAGAGTCATTTTTGGTTGTCCTAATTTGGGGAGAATGCCACTGCCATCCCATGTAGGTCGAGCCCAGGGACACTGGTGATGTCCTGCCCTCTCCCCAGCACACACACAGACCCACAAAAGGCCCACAGTGACAGTAGGCTGAGCTTGAAAAACCCTACTCCAAGAGGAAAGTTGCTGGAGAAGTAAAGCAGTTTCTTTTTACTTTATTTAAGTGATTGCATTTTTCTCGCATTGTGATGAAGATACTGTTCTCTTTGCTTTAGACGTGGCGTACATGGAATGTTCCCCCTCCATTTGGCGGCCTTAAGTGGTTTTTCAGATTGCTGTAGGAAACTTCTTTCTTCTGGTGAGTGGAACCTTCACAGACAAATTATCCTCTTTTTTATGCTTCCCCCAAACTCCCTTCCATCCTGCTTTTGCAAAATTATATACAAATATGTCCAAGTATGGATCATTTATTAACCCCTCTTAGAAGATGTTGGGCCCTATAGATTTGATTTTCTCTTCAACTCTGGGAAAGGTTTTATTTTTCTAGTGATTTCTTCTTTTCTCTTAGTTGGGGAATGGCATGTGGAATATTTCTGAAGTAGTCCCTTTATGTCTGGAAGCAAAACATCTTCGTTTGCATGGTTCGTTAGCATATTGGGAGGCAGACCCTTCTGAGTTTTTCTTAATGATACCTTTTTTTCCGCCTTGGCTTTGCTGGGTCTTTGTTGCCGAGAGGGCTCCTTCTTAGTTGGGGAGGGCAGGGGCTGCCCCGTAGCTGTGGTGATGAGCTTCATGTTGCGCTGGCCTCTCTCGGTGCAGAGCACAGCCCTAGGCATGCCGGCTCCAGAATCGCGGCTCCCGGGCTCCAGAGGGCAAGCGCCATAGCTGTGGTGCAAGAGCTCAGTTGCCCTGCAGCATGTGGGATCCTCCCGGATCAGGGATTGAACCTGCGTCTTCTGCATCTGCAGGTGCATGCTTTACCACTGAGCCACCAGGGAAGCCCTTAGTGATATCTTTTAAGTGATGTAATTGTGTTTTGAGTGTTTTTAAGTGTATGCATGCCACAAGTAACCACATACCATTTATCTATGAAAGAGAATTATAAAACTCTCTTCTCAGTGTTAGTAGTGATCCACAGGTAGCAAAGGAAGAAGTTTCCTAAGAAATCATTCATGGGGCTTCCCTGGCAGTCCAGTGGTTACTCCGTGCTTCTCAAGGCAGGGGGTGCAGTTTCTGTGCCCGTCTGGGAACTGAGAGCCCACATGCCGTGCAGCGTGGCACACCCACTCCCCCCCCCCCGATATTCGTGTATCTTACAGTTTAGTATATTCACAGAGATAAGTGACCATGACTACAGTGGGTTTTAGAACATTTTTGCTACCACCCACACCCAGAGAAACTTCATTTGCCTCAGTTCCCCATTTCTTCCCTCCCCCAGCCCTTAGTAATCAATAATCTACTTTCCATCTCTAAATTTACCTGTTCTAGGTAGGTTGTAAAGGTAGAATCACCTAACGTGGTTTTTTGTGACTGGTTTTTCACTTAGAAGTGTTCTGAAGGGTCATCCAGTGTTATAAGCATGTATCAGTACTTTATTTCTTTCTATTGCTGGGTAATATTCCATTGTATCCTGTGACTTTTAAACAATACTCTAGCATTTGTTTTGAAAAACCTCCAGTCTTTTAGTGGTAATTAAAAAAATACATTATTAATCTGTTTTCAATTAATTTGTACCTATTGTAAGTCATAGTTTTGTGTATGATGGGGTGTGATTTTTTTACATTGTTAATGTAATGCTTTAGCATAAAGTAACATGCATATAGTATTATGTAAGATGTATTCATTCTTGTAGGATTTGATATAGATACCCCAGATGATTTTGGCAGGACCTGTCTACATGCAGCTGCAGCTGGAGGGTATGTTAACAAAATTTTTACTTTTTTTTAGAAAAATGTAGCTGATCATGGCAGGTTTTTTTGTTGTTGTTTCGTAAAATATAAGTCATGGTATTTTATTCACTCTGACCTCATTTGAAAACATATTTTTATACTTACTTGAACCTACCAATTTCATCTTAAAGTTATTGACAGTTGCATCTTCTCATTGTATTTTTCCTGGGTAGTAATTTGGAGTGCCTAAACCTTCTGCTGAATACTGGTGCAGACTTCAACAAAAAAGACAAGTTTGGAAGGTGAGCTGTGGTACAGTTCCTCTATAGCTCCTGCTTAATGTTATTTACTTACTGACTTTCTCAAATTATAATTTGGCATCTGTGTGTTAGTCGCTCAGTCATGTCCAACTCTTTGGAGCCCCATGGACTGTAGGCCACCAGGCTCCTCTGTCCATAGGATTTCCCGGACAAGAATACTGGTGAGGGTTGCCATTCCCTTTTCCAGCGAATCTTCCTGACCCGAGGCTCAAACCCATGTCTCCTGCATTGCGGCCGGGTTTTTTACTGTCTAAGCCATGAGGGAAGTCCTTAATGACTTCCTTAATGAGTTTCTTAATCTTGTTATTTGGCTTCTGTGAGTTAACTAAAAAAGATTCACAGCTTTTACATTGTGATCATGATTTGTTGAAAGATTCCAATAAGTAGATAACTTCTGAATATTCATTCTTACCCACAACCTTCTTCCAACTGGGCCCCTGCCATAGCCCCAGCCTATCAGCCACAGTTTTACTTTATAAGCACTATGCACCTTTTATGATGACATTCCTCCGCTTCCTTTATAGCTATGAAAATTTAAACCCATGCTCCCTAAACAGAACCTTACAAGAGCAGTGGTAGTTCTCCATTCCCTCAAGTCATTCTTTCTTAGAGACTCTGTGGCCTAGTTTTGGTTCCAGAGCACTAGGAGGGAGGGAACCGGTCACAAATGTGAATGCAGAGTCCCTGTGTAGTCACTCAGCCAATCTGCATTCTCACTGTTCAGCCCCAGACCTCACTGTTGCCTGCATCTGTGACTGCAGTGATTCAAGCCACCAGGGTCTGCTAAGTTACTTAGAGTGGGAATTGACCCAATGTCTGTTAGAACCATATAGGAAAGGGTGGAAGGCAGTTTGAAAAACAGCTGAGCATGTTATAGTGTGTACAGAAGTCTAATGTTGTACGCATGCAACTGATGCAGTGCTATAAACCAGTGTTACCTCAGTAAAAAAAAAGAAAGAAAAAGAAAGGTGGCAATATGAGCAAAATTGTGTGTCAAGAGTTGAGAATTATATCAGAGTAAAAGATAAGAGAGAGTATGTGTTGGAAGGAAATGCGTGAATAATGCATCAGTGCCTGCGAATGGTCTAGTGCAGAGGTCCGTAGAATCACATGTGGTAGGGAACCAGAGTGTGCGAGAGAGAGGTGAAAACAGCTGTCTGACCCCGCCATTCCTTTGAGGGACAGACTGTCCCCGTAAGCCTTCTGACCGAAGGAGCCAGTGACCCAGGAAATCAAAACCACTTTGTCTTTGGAGTGCAGTGTTTCTATAGCTAATTTAGTTTTGTAAGTGTGCTTTTTTTTTCTTTTAAGATTTATTTGCTTTATGTATTTGGCTGTGCAGGATCTTCATTGCTGTGTAGGCTCTCCTCTAGCTGTGGTGAGCGGGGCTCCTCTCCAGTTGCAGGGAGGCTCTCCTCTAGCTGTGGTGAGCGGGGCTCCTCTCCAGTTGCAGGGAGGCTCTCCTCTAGCTGTGGTGAGCGGGGGCTCCCCTCCAGTTGCAGGGAGGCTCTCCTCTAGCTGTGGTGAGCGGGGGCTCCCCTCCAGTTGCAGGGAGGCTCTCCTCTAGCTGTGGTGAGCGGGGCTCCCCTCCAGTTGCAGGGAGGCTCTCCTCTAGCTGTGGTGAGCGGGG